>CATIWO010429670.1:0-12419 GCA_949673435.1 Macaranga tanarius
TATTTAACTTGATATTTAGAATATTAGATTAATTAGTGTAGTTAGTAATTAATTAGAATAATTAGAATAATCCAACAATTTCCATCTTTATTATTTTGCCTATCCATCTTATTATCTATTCGGTTAGTATAAAATTCACAAGTTCTCAGTGTTCGACACCCTACTTACTCTATACTTAGTCTTAGAGACTAGGGTATTATAATTTGACCCGCATCAATTTTGGCGCCATTGCCAGGGATCTTGTTGATATTTTTATTAGATTAGGATAGAGAAAGGTTGTTTTAGGCCTTTATTTAATTTGTTTTTATTTCATTGCATATTCCTGTAGAGATTGAGCACAAGGCTTACTGGGCTATCAAAGCTTTGAATTATAATTGTAAGAAAGTAGTTGAAAAGAGACTTCTGTAGTTAAATGAATTGGTGGAGTTAAGAGAAATGGCATATGAAAACTCTAGGATTTATAAAGAACATAAAAAGAAGTAGCATGATGCTAAGGTAAAAATAAAGAGTTTTCAAGAAGGAGACCAAGTGTTGCTATTCAACTCCAGGGTTAGATTGTTTACAGGGAAGCTCAAGAGTAGATAGTCAGGACCATTTGTAGTGAGCCATGTCTACCCCTATAGAGCTGTGGAAGTTTGCAACACTACAGGAGAGAAGTTCAAAGTCAATGGGCAAAGGCTGAAGATCTACAATGGAGGCATATTGGAGAATTCTCTCCAATTGGCCTTTTTGGCTGATTCAAAGCTCTAAAGATCATGATGGTCTAAGCTCATAGACCTAAAAGAGCACTTCTTGGGGGCTCAACCAAGTTTTCATTTTCATTTTTCTTGTTAATTCTTTTAGTCTTTAACTTTGTTCTTTAGAAAAGGAGCATGGAAGGATGTTCGAGGATTACAAGAGAAGGAAAGATAAAGGATGAGAGGTAAGTATTTTAGATGTGGGAATAAAATTATGATTGTTACATGTGAATTTGGGTGATTTTTAATGTGTTTTGTGTGAATTTTCATGTGGCACACCTTGTTGCGCACCCATGTGCTTTGGTCTAGCAAAAAGAAGTAAGAAAATGCACAGGAAGCAGGCATGGCCGTGCCACATTCGAGCATGGCCATGCCTACTTGAAAATGGGATAGTCAAGAAAAGCTAGAAGTAGGCACGGCCGTGCCAAAATTGAGCACGACCGTGCCACCTGTAGGTTCAACATACATTGCACTTTTTCTTTAAATTTCAAATGAGTCAAACCCCAATTCACAAACCCCCATATTTTCCCACTACCGACAAGTTACAAAACCTTTCTCATCTTCCTAGACTTAGGGTTTATCAACTTTGAATGCTTTTTCAAATTCCCAATTTTTTTTTCAAATTCCTAAACTCTTTTGCACTTCCCCAAGCTCTTTAATCAATTCCAACACCTTTTCCTCTTCCCAATTCACAATTCACTCTTTTCAAATTCTATACCCCCTTCTATATAAACCACCCTTCCATTCTTTTCTCTACACACTTTCAACTCATCCTTTCATCTTCCTCTCACATTACTCAAGCATAATTTCTTCCCTTTTCACCTTCTCTCAACACTTTCAACATTTTCTTCTTCACTTTGCTCTCAAATCCAAATTTGTGAATAACACCATGGAAAGGGAACCTAAAAGGAAAATAGTTGCAAAAAGAAGATCATCCTTCCAATTTGATAAAAATGTTGTGCCTACACGTGAATTTCTGTCATCCTTCCAATTTGATAAAAATGATGGCATATTGAACTTTAGACTAGGTAACCAAGATCACACCATTGGTCTCTTTGAACTCAATGATGTTTTTCATTTTCCAAAAGACCAAGATGCAAATGTTGATTATGATAGAGATGTATTTTGGAGGGAAATTACCGGTCAAAGACATGTCTTCTATCAACCTCGGTTAGCCAATGAGTCTAAAATTTATTCCCATGCTTTGAGATACCTCCATCGAGTCATGTCACATTCATTATTTCCTAAGAAGGAGGGGGATCCTGTAGTCACCACTATGGAGCTAAACGTCTTACATTGCATGGTAAACAATATCAAATTGGATGTATGTCATGTGATTGCCTCTAAATTCAAAGATGTAGCAACCAAATGAGTAGGGGAAATCAAGATAGGTGGCTTGGTTCTTAGCATTGCAAATTATATAGGTTTTGCTATTGATAATATGCTTTTCGACAAGCTTCCGGGTTCTTCCCTAATTGATATTCAAATGATGGAGGCTATGGGTATGGTTGAGATAGGACACATGGGGGTGCCCATACTTATTGGTGCTCAACAACAAGCAAGGCAAGAGGAAGAAGAAAAAGAAAGTGAATTGCGACAAGTGATGGGTCACCTTGATACTTTAGAGCTTCAAGTGGGTGTCATTAACTCTAATGTGGGAGAGCTCACTTCCATGGCACATGAGATTAGACACGATGTCACCATGCTAAATCAAAATCTCATGGCCTACTTTTAAAGTCAAAACTTCTTTCTACCTTTATTCCCTCCGCATGATCAAGGACCATATTAATGAAGATTCAAGAAGTTGTGATTGGACATTTATGTTTTGTGTTCGTTTTCTTTATATTGTGTTTTGTGTTTGCTTTAGTATTGTATTTGTTTTAGTATTGAGTTTGCTTTATGTTTTGTGTTTGCTTTTATGTACTTTGTTTTGTTTATAGTATTTGTACTCTACATTTGCTTTGTTTAATGTCATGTGAAGTGATTTGGTTGTGTTAATTCCTTTCCCTTTCATTTCAATTGTGCAAAACATATGTAATGAAGTTGGTTTAAAGATCTATAATGTATAAAATCTTACTTCAATGTGCCAGGTTTTGGATACCATGCTCAAAAATGGCATGGCCGTGCATGTTAAAAATTTGCTCAGGTAGAAAAATTCCGAATCAGGCACGGCCGTGTCACTTTTGAGCATGGCTGTGCCATATGGTTTAGAGAAAAAATGCCCAATGCAGGCACGACCATGCGAAAATTGAGCATGGCCATGCCACCTGATGATGATGCAACTCAAAATTTTTTATTTTATGCATTGAGGACATTGCATGGTTTAATTATGGGGGAGGAAATATAAAATTTTTCAAGTTATATTTTGTTTATTTTAATGTCTTTAGGATTTTTAATTCAAGTAGGATAGTAGTTATTATCTTTCAATAAAATACATCTTTTCAATAAAGGATTAAGAGATAGTTTTTTAGTCCTTGTAAACTTAGGTTGTTTAGTCCTTGTGAACTTAAAAATTTGTTCTTTTATTTATAGGTATAGGACTATTTTTAATTCTCAGAACTTCTACATTCTCTACACTTTTTCTCTCTGCATTCATATTCTTTGCAATTCTTTTTCCTATTACCTAATGAATTCAATGAGCATGTCTAGCAATAGCCGGAGGTCTAATGTAAAAGGGAAGACACCAATGGAGATAAGACCTAAACCAATAGATCTTAAGGAGGAGTATGATGCTTTCTTCCCTATTTTCTCATATGAAGAAGGTAAGAGATTCTCTTCTCTTAGCAAAAGAAACATATACATGCCTAAATACTTTGATGATCAACTTTTGAAAGATATTGAAATGCATGATTTTGTGAATATATTGTGCAAAAGGCTAGGCTGGTTTAAGTTAAAAATAGTGAAATATGATGTGTTTTATGAATTGACCGTTGAATTCTACACCACTTTAAAAATCAAAGATGAAGAACATAGAATTTTTTCATGTAGATTCTTTAGAAAAGAATATGAGTTTGATTATGATCTCATGACTGAAATTTTTGGTTTTTCTGATGGAGGTATTTGTTACCCTCCCCCTGAATTTAACATGATTGGGTTTTGGCCTGAAATTAATAAAGGGGATAGAATAAGTCATGGAGATACTATGGTTAGTGGTCTAATTGGTAGTCACTCATATTTGTTAATGCACAAATTCATAGCAAATACCATATGTGGTAGGAATGAGAGTACAAAGGTTATGCCTGATGAGCTATTCTTGATGTGGTGCATGGCTACTAACTGTAGGGTGAATAGTGCATATCTTGTGTTTCATTCTATATGGCGTGTTATGCAAGGATGAAAAGCACTGATGTCTATGGGCCACATTATCACGGGGCTAGCCATACACTTTGTACTAAGAAGACATGGAGATGTCCCTCTACCTAAGGTGGTAGAGAATTTTGATGACATTAGTGAAGAGAAAGAAGAAGATGTCAAACCTCAAGTAGCTCACGAGAATGTAAGGGTGAATAAAAAGGATGGTAAAGCCAAGGCAAAGAAAAATAATAGAGTAAGAAAAAGAAAAAGATTTGAGGACAACATTGAAAGAGTTGAAAAGAAGATAGAGGATGTGGTGAATCAAACTGATCAAAGGCTTGGTACCATGATGATGGATATGATCACCGAGTTTGAAGTTAATAAGACCCTAAGAGATGCAAGGATGGAAAATTTGATAGCTGAAGTAAGGAGCTAAAGAAATTGATCTCTCAAAGCAAAGGGACTAGGGCATCAATGGAGCCTTCTGTTGAGATCATCATTCCTGAGACTTCATCTTCGAATGCATCTGACTAGGGGAGTTTTCTTACCCTTTTATTTTTCTATTTTTGTTTTTATTTTACGTTTTGTATTTTAGTTTATTATTGCATGAATAAGAGACTTTTCACTTGAGTTTTTGAGCCTATTTGTGGTAAGAGTTAGTATCATTAGGTGTGTTCTTCTTGAGTAAGTGTGTTAATCTCCTTTTAATGCTTGGTTTGAATTGTTAAGTTAGAGGAATAACTTGTGATTAAAATTTTTTAAATTTTAATAAACTTAATGCCTACTCCTTTATTGAATGATTGAAATAGTATGCTTAATAGTTGAGAAAGATGTTGTAGGGACTTAAATATAATTCATGTATGCATTGGCACTATATCTAAAAATAAATAAAGTAAGTAAATAAGTTCCTTAAGTGAGATGGAGCGTAAAACACACTCGTACATTACTCCAATGCTCTATAAAGGGTATGAGTATCCAAAGGACTTTATTGAGGTATCCATATTGAGTAATATGGAAAGGTGTGGGATACTACAATAGAGAAATTATAAAGAATAAATTATGTGCCTTTTAAGTGCTGTTAATGAAAGAACTATTTGAATGTTAGTGTTTCATGCCTACTTTTATTTTTCTTAGTTGTTAATCATGCTGTTTCATGAATTTAACGAGGGAGTTTGCTCTTCACTTGGTAATTGTTATGTTCTTAGTTATCAGTTATTGCTTTGATTTTCAGTTTTTAAACCTTATATTAAAGGGAGAGTAGGATGGTTACTCAAGTTAAGAACTACTCATAATGTTAGTTCTTTGTATGAAAAGGTTGTTCTCTTATTTTTGCTTGAGGACAAGCAAAGGCTCAAGTGTGGGGGTATTTGATGAGTGTGAAAAACACTTGTTTTAAGCACTCTATTTTATTACATCTTAGGCTTAGTAGTTGCATTATTAGTTATTTTTTAGTTAATTCAGTTAGTTTTGTTATTTTATCTTAATTGTTAGTATTTAGTTATTTTTAGATAATTTCTTTTGAATTTTGTTTTGTAAGATACATTGGGATGAAGATTGGATCAATCCTTAAAGTTTGGATAGGCTAAAGGCTCAAGATAAAGAGTTATCTACGTTGGGGATGTTCATGGTCGTGCTTGATTGTTGCATGGCCGTGCCCGAAACTTATTTTTGCCATGTTACAGAGTGGCACGGTCATGCCAAAATTGAGCACGGCTGTGCAAGACGCAAGGCTCAGCAATATGTCATTTCGTGTGCAGCTATGCCATTTTCTTGCGCACCCATGCCTGATTTATGTGGCACCCCCCGAGATGATAGTTTTCAGCTCAAGTTTAGATAGAAAGGAACTTATCTTTTAGTTTTTTATTAGATAGAGTTTGAGAGAGGTTAGATTACCTTTCTCACTAGGTTTTTGGGACTATAAATAGGTCCATTTCATGTTCATTTAATGGTTGTTCCCATTTTTCTTTAGGTTGTTCCTATTTTTAAGTTGTTCCTAATTTTAGGTTGTTTTTGTTGTGGAACCTATTCTTGTTCTTATTTTTATTTAATTTAGAATACATTTTCATTAGTTTCATTTATAGTAGAGGTGATACTTGGCTTGAAGTTAGAAGAGCAAGGATTCTTGTGTCACTCTTTTATTTAATTATTATTATGTTGAGATTAGTTTTCATTTCTTCTTCGTTTTCTTTTCTCTTTAACATAAGTAGCTAGATCTTTTCTAGGGTTCTTATTCTGAATTGACCATGTGCTCATTGTGATTATGTTAGGTTACTAGATTTAATTCATTGGTTGTTGTTGTGCTTAATGTCATTTTAGGACTGATCAACCTAAAATTGAATTGACACTATAGGCTTAATCGAGAGATATGTTCTGTAGGAAATGGCAATGACCTATTGATTGCTTAGCTAGTTGAGAGACAGTTAAGTGGATTAATATTGATTAAAGGTTGTAGAAGTAAAAGGCATTAGGTTGGTGAGAGCCGGTAAACTTAATGTTAATTTATCTCTAATTAATTGTAGGTTTATGTGAGAGGAAAATCTATAGTTTCTATGATCCCTTCAAAATGAATTAGAACTAGTGTAAACCTAGTTGTGTAATCAATCCTTTGAAATGGTCTAATTGAGAATAAGAACCCTAGCTTTTAAACCTGCATTAAATTTGTGTTTTTACTTTTCTTAATTTAGTTTTGTTCTTTTGAAATTCCAAACTCTATTTCATTGTCTAAACAATCAAACGTTGTGAGTATTGAAATATTCAACCTACAATCTCTGTGGGACGATATCTTTATTTACTACTTGATACGATTCTGTGCGCTTGCAGATTACACACGTCCGCGCCATATACCCACATATGGCTAGTATAGGTATGTAAGCGGTAACAAACTCTAACCAACCATATGTGGATGACTGTGTCGTCTCAGGTCAAAGGACCATATCCACCATTATGTCCAAGATTGTGATTGTTGAGAAAAGTGAATATCCATGCAATCACAAATCTTACGTCATATGTTCGATCCACCCATCACATGAGTATCCACTTGTCGATTTTGATATCTCATATCAAGGAGCATGAGACTCACTATCTCCCACTATCGATATCATATACCGATAAAGGAAAATAAACAGAGGTGATAGTCTAGAGATTAATACTACCCTTATATTAATCCAACGACTATGAATATTTAGAGCATATGTACCAAATGAGTTTGTCACTCATATTATCAACTATTGCTAATAAACTCATTCAACATAATACTAAAGATAAAACATTCAAATAAACTTAACACTTCATTTAAATGAATATTTCATTGTCATAGGGATAAATGTACAATGTCTACATACAATAATGGCCCTAGGGCACATCTATACTAATACAAATTACCATTTTTTTTATCTTTTTCAACAATTTACCCCATCAACTTTTCGATAAAGGTCAAATTGGCCCTAAAAATTTTATTTACACGGCTATTGTCTGAGATATCCACAAATATCACAATAAAAATTACAAATAACTCCCTAATACTTTAACTAGTTAACAACTTAGTCCATACTTTCATAAAAATATCTAGTAAAAAATTAAAAATTTATTTATTAAAATTATATTTAAACCCTTAATTTATTTATAGTATATTATAATATTAAACAAATTTATTTATTCACCAATAACTTCTAACAATTTTTTAATATTAAAATTTATTTCATTTATTATATTATTAATTGGTGTATTATGTGGTTACTTTGATTTTTTCTAAGTCAAATGTATTTTGTAAATAACCACCTTTGGATGATTAAATACACTCGCATCCAATGATGATTAAAATAAAGTAAAATAAAAGTAACTACAAATCAAAGTAACCATAGAATTTTCTTATTAATTTGTATATTAATACATAAATTTTTAAAATAATTTAATATATGTGTCAAAATTTTTAAAATATTTTAATATTTGTATGACATATGATAGTTCATAAAAATATTTTATGACAGTTAATTAAAATGTCATACAAATTAAAAAATTTTAAACTTTTGACATATAATGTTAAAATATTTTAAAATTTTATGTTTTCATATACAAATTAATAGTATAATAAATAAAATAAATTTTAATATTTCAAAAATTATTAAAAGTTATTGGTGACTAAATAAATTTGTCTAATAATATAATATATCATAAATGAATTAAGGGCTTAAATATAATTTTAAAAAATAAAGTTTTAATTTTTTACTAAATATTTTTATCAAAGTATGAACTAATTTGTTAACTAGCTAAAGTATCAGGGAGTTATTTTATAATTTTCATTATGATATTTGTATACACCTCAGATAATAGGGGTGTAAATGAAATTTTTAGGGCCAAATTGACCTTTATTGAAAAGTTAAGGGGGTAAATTATCGAAAAACGTCAAAAAGGGCAATTTGAATATTTTCAAAAAGTTTAAAGGCCAAATTGAACCTTATTCCAAAACTAAAATGAGAAATCATGCCCTTTAATATGTCCTTAAGTATCATGTTTCATCTACAGCAACACCATTCATAGTGGACAACCCCAATGTAGTGTACTATGGAACTATACCACATACCTCTAGGAATTTCGCAAACAATTTTATATACTATTCTCTTGAACTATCATATTTGCCATAGTATTTACCACTATAATCAAATCTTGTGCTTTTGATCCTTTTATTGAGTTGGTTTTCAACCTTAACTTTATAATTTTTTAACACATCCAACAACTATAGCAATTTATTAATGAGATACATGTAGCTATATCTAGGAAAATTGTCTATGATTATTATAAAATATTATTGGTCATTTTAAGAAGTTGTAAAAAATAGCTGATAAATATTCGTATGTATAAGTTCTAAGACGTCCAAAGTTTTGTTGGCTTAAAATCTCCTTTTTATTTGTTTGTTTTGCCTTTACACAATTAATACCAAAGTCAAAATCTATAAAATTGAAAGGGAAAATTCTAACACAAGTCTCTTTATTCTTTGTTTAGAGATATGACCTAATCTTTTATGTCATAATGCCATCAAATTCTCACTTGTTTATTTTTTCTTTATACCTCATGAACTTAATTGCATGGATATATTAAATAAAGTAATTATATAAAATGAATAAAGATTACCGTGACCTAAAAAAATTAAAACCAACCAAATTTGAATAATGAAACAAACTAAATTTTCTATTTCTAAATGAAAAAAATAATTATTTATCCAACCCCAAAAATAGAAATTAAATTTCATTTAAAAGACGTTACAATAAATATCTCATTAAAAAACATATGATCCAAGTCTATATATGTGCTGCTTCTTCTCATCACTTATAACCTCTAGATAAAGACTTATCATGTCAATTGTAGGTGGTTGCGACCCCTCCTCAGCAAGCTATAATGCAGTAATAACCATCTTCTCAATCTTATTATATAACAAATTAAAACAAATTGTTAGATATTTTAATAAAATTATTAAATTGTTATATTGTATTGAATTTTTTTGTAACTTACATTAAGCTTTTGTGTTCGGCTGTTTATAAAGTTCATATCCTTCTTTATGTGGGTCCGCTTAAAGATTACATAGAAAATGGACTCCTACTACAACTGTTAAGTTTACATAAAACATCATTATGATGTTAATTTTATAATATACATATAAATTGAAAATGATCATGATATAATAAAAAATGCACAAATGTCTTACCAACACTCTGACATGGTCAACTATATTATGGGAACCACATGTGTCCTTCATAATATTAGTCCTTGGACCTCTAGTCTCAATTAGATAGTTGGCTTTACCCTTGGTAGACTTCTGTCACCACTTGGGCGTTTGCCAATGGGTCTACCACTTATTCTGAAAATCTTATTGCACTCCGTCTGGCTTCATCTTCTTCTTTCTCTAGTTACACAAAATTTAATTATACTGAGTCCCACAGGTAGACCATTACACATGGTAGATCTATCCCTCCTTAGGCTCAAGCCAACAAAATCCTTTCTCATTTAGATAATAATTTTGGTTAGTATATATATATAATTGAAAACTCAGACACAAAAATCAAATATATTTATAATTACCTTAAACTCCTCCTAGTAGAAGTCCTTACTGTTAGTAATGTGCCCTAGGCCAATTGTATTATGGTCATATTATGACTTTGTCTATTTTACATTATGATAATAAAGAGGCATTTTTATCATATTGACTCTATTGAATTCCATGAATGTTTAACTCTATTTAAGATCATCAAATGTGTGACTTGATAGTAAAACTCTTAGATGGATATGAGTTATATTCTAAATCATCCCTAGTCGGTCATTATTATGGGAGAATAATGAATGAAGACTAGTATGAGGTTGACTGATGATCATGTTTTACTGATCATATATGAGATACAAAGTCAAGTCATAGGTACATAGGATGTACTAGATTGACCCACTATGAGAATACTACATGGATTATTGTCATAAGTTATTCTCATCAAAATGATGTTATTATAGTCCTCTGACCTGAGATTATTATAGAGTCCTGCATGATGAGTTTTATATTTTAACACATTCTAATATTATCTTTAACATGATTATATAATAGATTGTGATTGGATATAAAATGAATTATATGAGGAGTATGAGTGATCAAGAAGGAATTTATCCCTCACTAATCATGAGGAGGATATCCATGGGCCCCTCGATAAATTAGACTGAATACAAATGCATGGCCGTGCTTGAAATTAGTTGATAAGGAGTTATCAATTTTAGTCTAATTGAGATCGAGAAATAATATGATTGAATTGTTAAGGATGACAAAAACCATGCCTTATGTTTAATCTAAGATATCGTGTACAAAAGGACTGTAATATTGTTGTTAAATAGGTTGTGTCGGATTACTAACCTTCACATGACTTGGGTAGTCATAATGTCTTGCTAGAGGCTACTTATGACTTATAGGCTACCAATAGGATTGGAGGCCCATTGCCAACGTTGTGTGAACCTATAGGGTCATACACATAGAACAGACCCAAAACAGATATTGGGCTTATCAGCCCAATAAGATACTTATCTCTCTCATGTGTATTTAGTGATAATTTATTTATGATAATTGTTATCATAATTAAATTTATATATATATATATATATATATATATATATATATATATGGATATAAATATTTAGATAAAGTGGATAATGATATAACCAAAAGGAGTTTTGGTAATTGTGAAATACTATTAAAACCCTAATTGATGTGGACATATATATATAGATATATATCACATAGAGGGTTGAAGTTCTCAATATATCTATTATTCACAAAATACGTTCTTTGAGAAAGAAACACATAGAGAGAAACTTGAGAGAAAGGTACTAGTACACCAGCATCGTTTTGGGGTGTTCTATTCATGTGGATACCGGTAGAGGACGTTACTCTTTAGTTGCGTCTGTATTCCGACAGAAGACAATGAAAGGCTCGAGGTAGAGTGTCACCGGAGTGAACCTCTTCTCTTCCTTCCTACAATCTTATCATTGAACACATCTTGGTAAGATTCTAGACTCAGTTTTAATTGATTTAATCGAACTACTTGGATCTTGGTAGGGGTTTTTAGGGTCAAAATTTTTATTTTTCCGCTACGTAATTGTGACTCGGAACCCAACACTTACATGTGATAGGTATATCACTCCAATTTTAGTCTTCTTTGCATTGTCTCTAATTAATCTTCTGTGTAATATAAGACTATCCAAAAAGAACCTATAGAAAAGTAACAATAACAAATTATTAGTTAACTCCAAAAATGCAACATTTATCAATATAATATTTAAAAAAATGTTTAAATGTTATTTGTTTCACTTACTTGTTGCCTCTAATCGTGATAGGTGCCTAAATGATTATGTGAGTTAACTCTGAAGAGGTTGTAGATGTTGGCAGCTGAGGAGGATGAGAGGTAGCAGGATGGAAGGGATGAGAAGTAGAGGGTTGTGATGAATGATCAAAAGTGCAAGGGTGAGAGGGTGTAGGTTGCGAAGAACATGTATGCAGAGGAAGAGTAATAAATGAATTAACATTATCACCGATGGGTGTAATCTATGATAAAGATGGCCAATAATTAATTCTGGCTCCAAATTAAGGTAGGAGTTGCAAAGATGGGGAATGTGTCTGTGCTGCTCCTGATGCAAACAATAAAAATAAAGGATGACATTTTGGCATAACTAAACAATTCAATTATTAATTTATGTATGTTATCAGAATATAATATAAATAAAACTAGGGGTGAGCACGGTCCGGTTCGGTTCGGAGAATGCAATTCTCCGGAATTGCTCCATACTATCGGAGATTTAAAAATTAAATCTCCGGAATTGCTCCAAATTTTCGGTTCGGGACAGTTCGGAGATTATAAATTTCGG
>CATIWO010429768.1:0-17383 GCA_949673435.1 Macaranga tanarius
TAGCATTGCATGTGACTTGAGTGTGAGACACTCAAGTTGTAGCTAATTAAATAATGTTGGTTTTATTTGAGTTAGTGGAGAGTGTAGAGATAACTCTCTCACTCCTTATGCATGTGAATTGAGTGTGAGACACTCAACACATAAGCTATTATCATATGAGCTTTATTGATATAGTTAGTAGAGAGTGTAGAGACAACTCTCTCACTCCTTATGCATGTGAATTGAGTGTGAGACACTCAACACATAAACTATTATCATATTAGCTTTATTAATATAGTTAGTGGAGTTTGTAGAGAGAGCTAGGTGATAACTTCATTTTGCACAAGTTAGAGAGTATTTGATATCAAGCAAAAGAGCGAAAAGGATTGAGAAAGTCTTCTTCCTTCTTCTTCTTCAAGTATAGAGATATCAAACAATACACAAGTGTTGTGTGCTTTCTACTTCTAGTCCATCATCCATTGAAGGCTTTGTCCCATACATCCTAGCTTGGTGAAGTTCTTGCAAGCACCTTGGGTCCAAGAGGAGAGGCTTGTGGAAAGAACAATATCATCCTTGGAAGTCTTCCTTGTCCAATCCGTGTGTATCAAGCTAGAGGTTTCACATTTGGGGAGCTTAGAGCTTGTAGATCAACTTCAACCAAAAGCCTTTCGAGCGTGCTACCAACTAGGGAGTTATATAAGTGTTACTAAATCCTTTAGTTGCTAGGTCTTGTTTTTAGAAGCATGACTTGGTTGATTTGTTGATGCCATGTTGTCCTTAATGCATGTTTAGCTATGTAAGAGTGCATGTGATATAATCTATGGGCATGGAAGTGTATTGTGATTGATGCAAATGTTGCATGCAATGAAAAATTTTAAATTCTGCATTTTTATTGCTACACTATTACACTTTCCTACACTTAGATGTTACAGTTAAAGGTCCTCATTAAGCCTCATAAGACTACCTCACAGTCTCCACCTTAACTAACATCAGTAGATTCTACCATCACAAAGTTTTTTTTATTGCTTCACTCCTAAACCATTTTTTACAACATCACAAACATCTGATTATGAAACAACCTTAGCATTAAACCATTTTTAACCCAAATTTCATCATAAAGAAATTGAGATCAACATATTAGTCAGCTAACTCCTAATCATGCGCTTTTCTCTATTGAGAAATATTCTTGAATTTATGGGGCCTTGTGTATTAGAATTATTCAAAGTTGAACTAGCAATACCCAACTCCTACTCTTTAGTGTTCTATAGTCTTGTCGAAATAGCTACTTGACAATTGTTGCCATCTGAATTCCCCATTATAGGATGAATTTCATCTAATGATTGTACAATAGTCTCCTTTATGTCAAAATGACACTGTTGACAAGATTCATTCATCGAAACTACTAATTGGCATCTAGCATTTAAATGAATAGGGGAAGATTTTATTGCTTAAGCATCTGAATAAGTTTGCACATCTGATCAAGTAGAATTCAAATTAAACATATGTTTATTTTTACTTAGAGAAGCCCAAAGTAACATATCATACGGCTAAATAGAGACATTAACTAACTCTAATTTTAACTTTTAATTATCTTCAATATGACCAAGCAAACCACATCAGTAGCATAAATTTGGCAACTTTTCATATTATAAAGATATATATGTACATTCATTTTTGTTGTTAATTATCATTATACCCCTTTTAAAAGGCTTAGAAATGTCAACTGCAACCTGGACTTGCATATATTTCCTTAGTGTTTAAGCCCAAATATAGATTTTTGGTCCATTAATACATAAAAAGCCCAACTCATAAAATTTGTAGATTTTGTGCCTGGGGGAAAAGATTTATGTTACTGGAAGAGCTTGGGGGAATTAAAACTTACAAGCTAAAGAGCTAAAGAGCACGTGAATCTTCTATAAGTTATTGAGAAAATTAAGAATTGAGTTGATGAATATGCATGGATTATACAGAATTTTCTCTAAAATTGAAAACTTGGTGAAGAAGGAAGAAAATTTCAGAAAAGATAATGGAGGGACTATTAGCTATGTAGGGTTAGCTCAAAAAGACATAGAGGTTACAAAATTTATAGGGGAAATTATTAAAAATTTGAAGGAGCCTGAACTTCTGTACAAAGTTAATGGATTATAAAAGGGGAAGGAGGAGCTAAATGGAAGGAGGACAATCAATCAACAAAAATCATCAATCAACCAATCAATCCAAATCATGAGTTCAATCAATAGTCATTTTCTACAGCTTTTAGTAATTTTTATATTTTTCTTAGTAATGTTGTATTTTCTTTTGTTTAATTATAATTCATGTTGATCATTTCTCTAAGCTCATTTATTATTACCCCTAGTAAAATTTTTCCTTTTCCAATTTACCATCTTACTATTCATCAATTATTACTGCTATAATTTACAAACTTGTTGGAACTCAAGTAAATTATGGTAAAGGTGCTTGGGAACCCACACCCATTTGAAGAAGTCAAAATTTATTTGGGGAATTAGTCTCCTCTAGCACATTCAAACCCAGTCTAATAAAAATTGCACCAATAATCTTTTAGCAAGCTCGGTGGGACCCATTTTAATAAAATGTTCAGCTTGAAAATGGAGAACAAATTTTATAGGTTGGTAATCTGACTAATATGCCTATAAATAGGTCCCCATGTAATAAGCTTACGGAGGTTGGGTGCCTCAAGATCAAACTTGGATCGAGGCACCAGCTTTTAGCTATTCAAGCCAAAATTCTTCTACTACTATAACTACTATTGAGGGAACTGATGCCCAAACTATCTTGTTAGAAGAAATGAAGCAGGTCTAAGATTTGATAGCACAGATGAATAATGCTTTTTAGAATTTTTTCCATGATGTTAACCAAAGTTTGCAGGAGATAATAACTTCATTTACCAAGATGAATAAAGCCCATCTGAAGCAAGGGAGTCCTAAAGTGTCTCCAAAGGTGATGGTTTAACCCCATAAATAATCCAGACATTCATCTCCTGTTAAGCCTAATGATGGAGATCTGGTTCTTGGTGGTAACAAGGAAAATCCAAGTCCTGAGCTTGGAATTCACAATTCAATAAGAAAAGGACCTGGGGGGCAATATTCAGCAAAGGCAGATACTATTATCCAAGGTCAGATAGCATTTCACTAAGGCAATTTACAAGTTCCTTAAGGCCAACCATTAAATTCTCAAAACTAGGTGCAAGGCTCGAGGGCAACATTCTACCTGATGAAATAGCAATTTTTGATGGCCATGTGCAGATTCCTCAAGGTCAAATGTCATTTTATCAGGGTCCTATACAAATTCCCTAAGGGAAGAATGACTGTGTACCTTCTCCTCAACCCCCAAAGGCGGAAGCAAACATAAAAGAAAAAAAGGAGGATCCAGTGGTAGTAATTGATCCTATTAATATGGATTTGAATAACAAAATACGAAAAAAAGAGAAGGTGGTTCAGCCTTCTAATATGAATTCTAACAGGTTCATAAGCTGCTGGAGACTAGGCCCTTATAAGAGGTTCTCAACACTAGAGAAAAAACCTCATATGCCAGTTATATTTAGAAACAACTACAAAACTAATCCAATGAGGGATGATAGGAGGCCACCACCAAAGTTCAACAAGAAGCAACCAAGATTTGTGGTGCCCCCACCTGTCCTACTTAACAAGCAGTGCCGTAGGGTGGAATACCAGAAATTTCCTCAGCCTGAAAGGAGACAAAATGAAAAGGAGGTCCAACCTGAGGCTAAAGCCAAATTTAAGCCAAAAAAAGAGGACCTCATGATGCAAGACTTTCTCAATTTTATTTACTTCTAAATGTTCTAAGAGCTCATATAATGCATGGGTATTGAATACCGGTGTTAGTTCTCACATTTGTTCATCCTTACAGGATCTAGCAAATGAGAGAAGGTTAAGGCCAAATAAAGTAATTTTAAAGCTTAGAAATGGAGCAAGTGTTGTGGCTAAGGCTATAGAATCTACTTCTATTGATTTGCTTGATCATATTTTGTTATTGGATAATATATTATATGTACCTAATGCCTTTAAAAATATTATCTCTATCTCTAGTTTGACTAGCAAGGGTTATGAATTCCTATTTGATAGAGATGTATATAAAATTTATTTTGGAAATGAATTGATTAGCATGGGTTATGTGATACATGGTTTTATATTATGTTGATAATATGTCTAATAACATTGAGCCTTAATCTAATGTGAATGCAATGTGAATTGAAAATACCTCTAACTCCAAATATCTATGGCACTTAAGATTATGTCACATTACGGAGGATAGGATCACGAAGTTAGAGAGGATAGGAATCTTGAGCAATCTTGAATCTGCATCCAATCCAACTTATAAGGCTTGTCTTCAAGGCAAGATGACTAGATCACCATTTGTTGGACAAATAGAAAGAGCCAATGATATATTGGAAATCATATATAGTGATGTATGTAGGCCATTTAGAGAAATGGCTAGAGGTGGCTTCTACTACTACATTACCTTTATAGATGATCTATCAAGGTATGGGCACTTGTTTCTTATAAAGAACAAGAGTGAATCCTTTGAAAAGTTTAAGGAGTTCAAGGCCCAAGTAGAGAACCAAACTGGGAAGAGTATTAAAACTCTTTGATCGGATCGAGGAGGTGAATACTTAAGTATCGAGTTCCTTAGGGAATATGGCATTGTATCACAGCTCACGCTACCTAAAACACCCTAGTTGAATGGTGTATCTGAGAGGTGTAACCGTACCCTATTAGATATGGTACGTTCTATGATGAGCTACACCAATCTTCCTATATCATTTTAGGGTTTCACACTCCAAATAGCCTGCCACATCCTTAATTGTGTTCCATCCAAGTCCATTTTTACCACACCATATAAGATATGGCATGGTAAGGCACCAAGTCTTAAATATGTTAAGATTTAGGAGTGCCCGACTTTCATCAAAAAGCTGAAATTAGACAAGTTGGATGTAAAATTGATTATAGGAAAGGTTTGTTAGATATCTTAAAGATAGTTTAGGATATTTTTTTTATCTTCTTGCTAAATAAGTTGTTGTTGTAGTAGAGATAATATATTCCTTGAGAAAGAGTTTTTTAAGGAAGGTGGTAAAGGAAGGAAGATAATGTTGGATGAGGAGTCATCTAAAGAAGCCTAATAAATTGATCAAATGGACATTGATCAACTCGAAGAACCTATTCTAATTGAGAATGTCATCACACCGACTCCTAGAAGGACTAGTAGGGTATCTCATCCTCTGGAGAGATATAGTTTTCTCCATGATATGTAAGAGTTGCATATTTATGAAGAAAGCATTCATAATGATGATCCTACTGCATAGTAAGAAGCTTTATGTGATAAAGATTCTTCAAGATGGCTTGAGGCAATGAGAACTGAGATGGATTTCATGTATGCTAACCAAGTCTGGACACTTATTGATCCACCTGAGGGTATTGTACCTATTATGTATAAATGGATCTTCAAGAGAAAGATTGGTGCATATGGAAAGGTAGAGATCTTCAAAGCTAGGCTTATAGCGAAAAGGTTTCACCAAAGGCAAGGGGTTGAATATGAGGAGACCATCTCGACGATAGCCATGCTTAAATCCATTCGGATTCTTCTTACCATAGATGAACACTATAATTATGAGGTTTGGCAAATGGATGTCAAGACCACCTTTCTTAAAGTTTATATTAAGGAAGACATTTTCATGCAGAAACCCAAGGGTTTTGAATATGAGGAAAGCTCGAAAGTGTGCAAGCTTCACAAATCTATCTATGGTCTAAAGCAAGCTTCTTGGAGTTGGAACCATCATTTCTATGAGGCTATCTGTTCTTATGGTTTTATTAAGAATGAGGATGAGCCATGTGTTTACAAGAAGGTTAATAGGAGCTAAGTCACTTTCCCGATCTTGTATGTTGATGACATACTTCTCATTGGGAATAACATCGGTATGATGACTTATGTGAAAGTATGGTTGTCTAAGACCTTCTCGATGAAAGAGTTAGGAGAGGCTACCTATATTCTCGGCAATTGAGTTTATAGAGATAGATCAAAGAGAATAATAGGTTTATCTCAAAGTCTTTACTTGGAAAAGGTGTTGAAGAGGTTCAACATGCTTGATTCCAAGAGAGGATTGTTACCATTTAGGCATGGTATCCACCTTTCTAAGATGATGTCGCTAAAGACATCTAAGGAAATGGTGGAGATGGCCAAGGTTCCTTATGCTTCGGCTATAGGAAGCCTAGCGTATGCTATGTTATGTACTAGGTCGGATATTGCCTATACTGTTAGTGTAATTAGCAGGTTTCAATCTAACCCAAGCTTGGAGCATTAGGTGGCAGCTAAGGTTATCCTTAAGTACTTGAGAAGAACTAAGGATTTAGTCTTCACTTATGGCGCAGAAGACTTACAGTTTACGGGCTTCACAGATTCTAACTTCCAGTCTGATGTGGATGATAGAAAGTCTATCTTTAGGTTTGTCTTCACCTGTAATGGAGGTACAGTGAGCTGGAAGAGTTCTAAGAAGAGTATCACTGCTGATTCCACTACAGAGGCTGAGTACATAGCTGTATCGGATGCTGCTAAGGAAGCTGTTTGGATTCAGAAGTTCATCAATAAACTAGGAGTTGTTCCTTCCATTGAGTCAGCAGTACCTCTCTTCTGCGATAACAATGAAGCCATTGCTTTGGCAAAGGAACTGAGGTCTCACCAGAAATCCAAACACATCAAAAGGTGCTATTATATTATCAGGGAGCTTATTGGGAAGGGAGATGTGCTCATGCAGAAGGTAGCTTCAGCTGGCAATGTGGCTGATCGACTCACAAAGGCACTTACATAGCTACAATTAGACCACTATCTTGAGAAGAT
Organism: Macaranga tanarius; assembly: GCA_949673435.1. Taxonomy (NCBI): domain Eukaryota; kingdom Viridiplantae; phylum Streptophyta; class Magnoliopsida; order Malpighiales; family Euphorbiaceae; genus Macaranga; species Macaranga tanarius. The sequence continues at coordinate 6,850 of CATIWO010429768.1, forward strand.
GAGTCTTAGATATTGTACCGAATAGCACTAGTGCAAGTGGGAGATTGTTAGTGTAGATGTACCCTATGGCCATTATTGTACATAAACATTGTATATTTATCCCTATGGTAATAAAATATTCATTTAAATTAAAGTGTTTGTTTATTTAAGTATTTACCCTTAGTATAATGTTAGATAAGTTTATTATCAAGAGTTGATAATATGATTGACAAACTTATTTAGTACATATACTATAAATGTTCGTAGTCATTGGATTAGTATATGGTAGTATTAATCTCTAGGCTATCATCTCTATCTATTTTCCTTGATTGGTATGTGATTTCGATAGTGGGATGTAGTGAGTCTCATACAACTTGATATGAGATATCAGAATAGACATGTGGATACTCATAGGATGAGTGGATCGAACAGTGATGTAAGATTTGTGATTGCATGGATATTCACTTAAGCTAACAATCACAATCTTGGACATAATGGTACATATGGTACTTCGACCTGAGGCGACATGGTCATCTAGTTATGGATATTTAGAGTTTGTTACTATTTACATACCTGTGCTAGCCACGTGTGGGTATATGGCGTGTGGTGGCTCTAGTTGGTTATATGTAGGGATGAGTGATTGGCCAAAATGCAATTCATTACCTGGAGTGAACTGGAATAAGATCCTATGCTATTAAGTGATTCTTAATAAATAAGTACCTGGCCAGGTCAAGCTCGACTTACCCGAAAAGAGTTTCGGTGCTAGAAAAGAGTTTCTAGTACTAGTCGTGTTTTATCGAGGATTGAACTTAAGATGAGGTCATATGATTAAGGCATTTAGAGTTTGACTAAATTGTGACTCGTGCCAATATTGGGATCTTGTAATGAAGGGATATTTAGTGCACGAAAATTATGTTTTGTGGTTCTTTTGGATCTACATAAAGCATTCATTTCTATTTGGATAGTCGTGACATCTATGTTAGGGGTCACTCATGACTTATGGGAACTAAATGTGATTAATTGGGATTTTCACATTTAGTATAAAAAGGTGTTTCCATGATATTAAGTGTTAATATTATTTCTTATTACCATTTAGACTTCAACCTAGTAAGTCACACACATAAAGGTTGCACTTGTGAAGATTAATATTAATTTGATTATTAATTAAAGAGTTTAATTAATTAATTAAATTAATTGAATTGGATTTGGGCGTATGCGGGAATCTAGCATATCCAAAAATCTAAATTCAAAGATTGGAACTTAATAGCAATTAAATAAATATTAATTTAGACTTGATTTAATTTGTTATTTTAAGTTTAAGGACTAGATTAATATTTCCCTCCTAATGTATTTATATATAGTCCATGAGATGGACCAAGTACATTGATAATGATGGATTGAACATGGACTTATGCATGAACTTTATTTAAAGAGATTAAATTAGCCCATAAGTTATCTATTAGTATGGAGTGGGCCTTCTCTAAGTGTAGAGAAGCCCATGTGCCCATAATCTTAGCCCATATCGATTAAGTATTAATGATATCAAGGCTAAGGTAATCTTTGTAACCAAACACCACCCACTCACTTGTAAAGCAAAACCATGCATATAGATAGAGTGTGAGATACTCAATCTATCAAATACATGGAGCTTGAGTGTGAGACACTCAAGCTATAGCAATGCATATAGCTTGAGTATGAGATACTCAAGCTATGGCTATGCATGTGGCTTGAGTATGAGATACTCAATCTATTATCGTATTGTTTATATTGATAATTAGTGGAGAGTGTAGAGACAACCAACACACAACTCCATTTGCACATTTGAGAACAAATTTGATAATCTAACAAAATAGAGAAAAGGCTAGAGAGTGTCTTTTTCCTTCTTCTTCTTCTTCAAGTGTAGAGAATACCATAATACACAAGTGTTATGTGCTTTCAAGACTAGGCCATTATTGTTCAAGAGTTGTAAAAGTTCTAGTCCATCATCTATTGGAGGTTATTTCTTTATTCTATACATCCTAGCTTAGTGAGGTACTTGCAAGCACCTTAAGTCGAAGAGGAGAGGCTTGTGGCTAGAGCATCACCATCCTTGGAGGTCTTCCTTATGCAATCCGTGTGTATCAAGCTAGAGGCTTCACATTTAGGGAGCTTGGAGCTTGTAGAACAACATCAACTAAAGCTTATCAAGCGTGCTACAAACTTGGAGTTTTGAAAGTATTACCAAAACCTTAGTTGCTGGGTTTTGTGTTGTGAATGCATGACTTGGTTGATTATTGATGTATCATGTTGTCCTTGATGCATGTTTAGTTATGTATTTGCCATGTGATATGATCTATGGGCATGGATGTATTTTGTGTTTGGTGTAAATGTTGCATGCAATTAAAATTTTTAAATTCCGTACTTTTGATTGTTACATGATTACACTTTCCTTCATTATTTAATAATTCATGTGTTTTATTTAAATTTATTGATAACAATAATAAAAATCATTTTTCTCTTTTTTAATTTATATTTGTTTTACCATATTTTACCTATTTGCTCTCAAGATCGCTAATTTGACTTTATTTTTTCTTCTTCTAGTTTAAAGTTTCACAATACGTAGCACCCTCATAGTACCACATACACATATCCATAATTCACATCATACAAATGGTAATGTGAAATTTTTTTTTTGTAAAAGATAAGCGTATATATAAATAAATAAAACTCTTGTTCAATACATTAAAAATATTTAACACTTATTTTACATGCTGTTAAAATATACACATGGACTCAATTTTCAAAATATTCGAATGTCATGATGATGAGGATGGAAATGACTGCACCAAGCTTTCGTCAGACCCACCTGAGCTCTCTATAGGGCACACCCCAACTCTAGCTAACTATGTCCTGAAAACCACAACTTACAAAGGAATGAGCTTGCAACTCAATAAGCAATTATTAAGATAAGTATACATATAGTTATTCTTAAGAACTAATTAATAAAATATAATAAAAACAACTGAGAGTAAACTTCACAACTGATTTCTGCTATAAACCTAAACTGGCGAGCGCCAGTGTCTACTCGCAGATAACCCTACTGGCGAGCACCAGTGGTTGTTCTCGTTCAAAAATTTTTCCTGAGTTACATGCTCGTCCAACCTCACGGTTGGAAACATTCACATGTCTCAACCTAATAGCACATTTCTACAATTATCCAACAATTCACAATAATTTCACAAAAGCATAACCTCAAGAGCAACCTGCAATTGTTAACATAAATATATATGGGTGTATATAATTCATTATCTATACCCCACCATAATCATCACACTTTTAACACCAATCGCCCATTTCAAGTAATCCATAATCATAATCTCATATCAATCCATATTAATCATATAAATATAAACATAATGCAACAATGCATGTTTATGCAAGTTAGTATCCGGCCAAAGTTCTCAACACACGTCATAAACGTTTCACACAAAGCTCACTTTTTTTTCTTTTTGTCACAATATTTTATATAGTGGCCATCTCTGAGACTCTCTGCCTAGCTCAGTCATAGTTTCATTTTCAATGGAAGCTCTCTGCCCAGCTCAGTCTCCACACTCACACGTTTTTCTCACATCCTCACATTCCTCACATCATGTCATATGCATATATTTCAATCATTCTCACAACATATCAAAATGCATATGTACAATTATATCATCACAGTTCAACATCCCTTTTTCATTTTTCACCATTTCTATTTCTCATACTGAATCACAATTCACCTTTCTCACAAGTAATGCATATCAATTCATACCATATCAAGTGGCTTGTACTCATAGGTGCCAATATTCATAATCCATCACTACATGAGCCCAATTGACCATTCAATGGTCTCACAACCATAAATATACATATATTTATCATGCTTTCTTACAACAATATATTCATCATTCTTGCCACTTAAATGGCATACACAAATCAATGTAGTTAAGTAGTTATAGTTACTTGAAAATCACTACATGTAAGCATTATGTTAATAATTACTTACCTCAAGCCTTCAACTCCTTCAAGAAGAAAAGTTTCTTCTAGTGAATGGTATCTCCTCTATCCTTGTCAATGCCTACACATAACTACATATCAATACTGCCTAACAAGTATGACTCTTACATCCAACTCAACTAAATGCAACTAGGTGCAACTTGATGTTTAAGGTTCAATGTATCCAAATAATTCACACACATGTCCAAAAATCATGAAAATAATACTGAAGCTAGACATATGAGTCTACTTCCAATTCCAATTAGAATTACTCAAATCAGGCTTGTATGGAATTAATTATGTTTATTTGATTAAATCCGGGCAAAATAGAGCTGATAGTAAGAGCAAGAAAATGTCAAGTACTACCAGACAATCTTAACAGAAAAATCAACTCGTGATCAAAGCACAAACATTATAGAGAACTCCTTAAAGTTTTCATATCATCAAACTTTGCTTAATTTAGAGTTCTATAACTCTAGATATCATCATATTATCTACATACTAGAAAATTCACAAACCAACCTATATACTACTGCTGTCATGTTTGATATATGAAGTTCATGATACTCTTAAAAATTATAGATACCTCCAATAATCACCAAATTCATACAAACTCTATATATATGATCTACTTTCATTACCAACTGAAATCATACCATTAGCACATGTAGAGAATTAATTATAGATTTTTGAATCTATTTGGGTAAAACATGACAGTAAGGTGAGCAATAAAATATCCGACCCTAATTGCCCCTCTGAGAGACAAAATCAGTCTAAACTCAAAACATTAAAAATTTAAAGAACTCTCTGAAGTTTCCAGAAAGTCTAACCATGCTTAAATCAGATCTTTATAACTCAAGATATGGTACAAAAAATGGGACTGAAAAATAGAGAAAAACATACCTGAAATTCTCTAAAAATCAAACTCAACTACAACAAGCACAAAATATGTAAAACTTACCAAATTAGGACTCCAATGGCTATAAGACTTTTAATGCTTCCTAAAGATATGGATTGATCACTTGAACAAGCTTACAAACTCTCCAAACTAAATTAAGAAACTCTCTTCTTCTTCTTCCTTAAAATCTCTATACACACACACACACACACACACAACTTTAACCAATCAAAACTCACCAAATACTCCCCCTAAAGTCTTCTTATAATAATTACATATTAAATGTATAATTATCAACCAACTAATAATAATAATAATAATAATAAAAATAATTAATCCATATAATTATCACCAAATATTCTCACAATATCTCCTTAGCTCCTTAATGAAGTGGCATTACTTCACATTAACCCACAACTTCAAATTGTGACAATTCACTCCAAACTTTTCTTACAATTTAGTCCCCCTCTATAACTCAAGTACATTCTTAAACTTAAATAAAGTCCAAGATCTAACATGCATAAAATGCAATTCATACATCATAAATACATATGCTAAAAGGGCGGGTGTTACATTTTTTCCCTTTAAAAAAATTTCATCCCCGAAATTAATTACTCACCATCTTCCAAGAACAAATATGGGTATTTCTACTTCATTAGCTCTTCTACTTTCCATGTTGCTTCTTTAGGTGAACAATAACTTCACTTCACCTTTCGATCTAGAATTTCTATCGATTCTTCCACATACGTCAATCTATCAGAAATCTCTATATCAAGCTTTTGTATCACATAACTAGGATCCAATCTATATCATTCCAATATAAACACATGAAATATATCATGATTAGATAACAATTTCCTTGGTAAATCTAATTTATATGCCACCGGTCCACCTTTTTCCATAATTTCATACTGTCCCACGTATTCCGGACTCAATTTTCCTTTCCTTTCAAATCTTAAAATTCCCTTTTTAGCTTTCTTAATCATATGAATTTAGCACCCAAAGAATGAATCAAAACTGATGCAAATATCTCATTTTTATGTATATTTTAAACCTTAGACATAAAAAAACATTTGTTCCTATTTGACCGACATACGTATACTACACCTCTTCAATATAGAGGTACCAAAGCTCTCAGATTTAAATTTAATTCCTTTGTAACATATAGAGGTTATAACCATAAGATTCTATTCTTCTTTCAGTGCTCCTAATTAGTTGAGACACATAATAACATAATATGCAAGGATGAACAATACGCCAAAATGAGCAATTTCACAAGAAAAATTGAAGCTTTATTTGTATATATATTGCATACCATTAAAAGATCCCAAAGATTATGCAAATTTAATAAATTCAGCTCTTATCTTACACTCATAAAATCATTTTTACCTCAACCATTGAATTCTTGAAACTCAAAAACATTTAAAAATAAAATCTTTGCTCATAATAATACATGTTAATTCCATACTAGAAGAGTATAAATATAGTCAATAAGTAATTTAGTACACGTCTTACGAATCTCAAATCTCAATACTTTATTTGATGTTTACATTTATTTCAATAATAGGGATGGTATCTCGCAATAATTCACACTTTCTCCTCTCAATCTCATTGTTTGGTATCATTTTATATTTCACATAGTCGATGGTCATAAAGCCAATTGACATCACAATTCTCATAGTCGATGGTCACAAAGCCAATCGACTTAATCACATTTCACACTGTCGACGGTCACTTAGCCAATCACATTATTATCACACATCATAGCATCATTTATACTCAATGAATCACACTCAAGTTCATAATACATACACACATACAACCACAATTCAATATCAATATATTTAATGTTTACTACATTCAATTATAATCCTCACAATAAATATATCAACTTCACTCTAGTACACAGTTACTAAGCACATTGTAGCATACTATAATATTATCACATTCCATATCACAACTCAATATTCATAATTCATTCAAAATACTCATCTTCTCAAGCCCAATCACCCATAGGTGATTTATATTCAACTAATAATATTACATATCATTTCATCTTATTTATAATATAATAATAACTACTTACCAAAATACTTTTCACCTCAACATTCAAACACTATTGAAGAATCTTGCTCATTGATGACATATGCGCATCTGGTATACCACTCAATCCAAATGACATAATCACAAATTCATACATTCCATTTCCAGTTTTACATACCATATTTGAAAATGAAATGTTTTATCATTCAAAATTGATAATATCTCAGTTCCAAATCTATTTTCAAAACCACTATTGCATCTCTCGATTAATCAGGCAACCTTCCATTCCTCAATTATGGATAATTATTCTTCATTAAGATACTGTTCGATTTCCTGTAATTATTACCTAACCTCATAGTACTATCCTTTTCTCTTATAGGCTGAATTGATGCCCCTCATGAAGAATTATTCCCTTAAACAATCTACTTTTTTAATTCTTCAAATTCCATTGATGGGTACAAAGTAATCAATATGCATATAGCTATAGAATAATTCCATTTTAAATCTATTCTTCAGTGCAAAAGTAATTCTGTTATTTCATTTAGAACACATTAGGAAATTCTCTAATTATAAGTACATCCATTACCCTTGCACTAATCTTTATTAATTTCTTAGTATCAATAAATAAGCTTCATGCCCATCTCAATCCATATGGAAAGCAAGTATAGTTGAAATCAAATAAACATGCACAGTTTCCATTTACCTACCATCAACACATAATCTCACATCATCATTTAAATAACTTCTTACTCATCTTCAATCACAGATTATATAAATACAGCTGAAATCCAATTAGCATACACAATCTCTCTTTTAATTATTGTTTCTATCTTTCTCTGTCTTCAGATATCCATACCCACCTTCTTAACATACCAATCTATAATTATACTCTAGTTTCATAGCTAATCAAATTTTGAAGTAATACTATGCTTCTTCCTAATTCAATAATTATTGCAGTTTACATAGTAGTCATATTATTCTACTATCTTGAAATAAAATCTCATCACCAAATTTACTATTACAATATTCCAGCAATCATTGAAATACATATACCATGTCCTTAATAATACAAATGTACCATAGATACGTAATGCATACTCATCCAAATTATCATCAAGTCCAATTTATGTTACAATACCAATTCCTTTTTTCTTACTCTCTTAGCCTTCACTTAGTTTACTACTGATTTGGAATATTTCCTTTCTTGTACTACTTTGTTTAATTATCTAAGATCTTGCAATAGTTTTTCTTCAATGAACAATCTCTAAAGAAATGCCCCGCTTACTACACTAGTATCAGACATCAAGTCTAAGACCTCAACAATTTTCCCGGATGAATTCTATCATAACTATTACATATTGAATTTGATGCACTGCTCATAAATTTATTAGTTCTTTTTTGACTTTTAAGTCTTCTATATTCTCTATTATATACTTTCCCATATTTCACAATTCTATATGTATATAGCCATTTAGTGAGACTATCCACCCGACTCAATCTTCACTCAACACATGTTCTCACACATTATCGTTTCCTCACTTGTTTCACCTTTTTGTGAAACACAACATATCATAATTCAATACAACTCAATTCTATTTCATCATAATAATTCATTATAATAATATTCCATCCACAATCACTAGTTCATTACCACATTCATAATGCATACATTAACCTCACATGGTATTTAATTAGTATTCCACTTATATTATGTACATACCATCATCAACATCTCATGTCACAACCTATAGATCATAATTCATCCATTACACATAAGGTTTTATCATAAGACCCTAACACCAAAAGGTTATTTTACGAGGAATCTACCGAAAATTTGACAGAACCTCCCCTAAAATATAAATATCTCCCTACTAAAGTATGACCAATCCTGTAGTAAAACAATTACACTTCTATAAACAATCTCAATTAGGGCTCAGTTATCCATCACACGATAATTACATCTAACTGAGTATCACCAATATACTATTATTAGTAATACATGAGCATTGCTAAAATCACAATGCATTCATATTAATCTTCACATCAATATAATATGCCATTAATAATTCTAAAGGGCATAACTCATGTAATCCATATTTTTATTTCATATCACATCACATATCTTACTTAAACAGTGACACTGCATAACTAATTCTTCTTTTATCAGTACTTATTAATTCAATCTATAATTCTTTCCATACTCAATAACCATTTCTCTTCTATGGTGAAATCACTAATACCTATGAAAATCTTTACACCTTACACTCTTATCTTTTCACATTTCTTCATCAACAATGTTATCCACTTGCTCTCGACTCATTACTCTCATTATTTAATCAAATCTAAAAATACAATTATATTCAACTTATAGAGAGTTATAAATGAAAAATTATTCAAGCTCATATAATGCATACATATGTATTGTCTATAAATTAACTCTATTGACTCATTTGGCCGATGGTTTGAGCTTGGTGTCCTTCCAACCTGACATATGCTACGCATATCAACTATATATCATTTATAACTTGTGCACGATATGTCATTAATGCAACATGTTCTCATGTCCGGAGGAAATCTAATCCCCGCTCTGATACCATTTAATGTAGCACCCTCACAGTGCCATATATACATGTCCACAATTCACATCATATAAGTGGCAATGCAAAATTTTTTTTGTAAAATAAGCGTATATATAAATAAATAAAACTCTTATTCAATACATTAAAAATATTTAACACATATTTTAAATACTATTAAAATATACACATGGACTCAATTTTCAAAATATTCGAATGTCATGATGATGAGGATGGAAATTACTATACCAAGCTTTCCTCGAACCCACCTGAGCTCTCTACAGGGCACACCCCAACTCTAGCTAACTATGTCCTGAAAACCACAATTTGTAAAGGAATGAGCTTGCAACTCAATAAACAATTATTAAGATAAGTATACATATAGTTCTTCTTAAGAACTAATTAATAAAATATAATAAAAACAACTAAGAGTAAACTTCACAACTAATTTCTGCTATAAACCCAAACAGAGAGCGCTAGTGTCTACTCGCAGACTATCCCATCTGTGCTTTTACATCTTTAGGGAGCGTCTGTGTCTGCTCGCAGACAACCCTACTGGTGAATGCCAGTGCACTGGTGAGCGCCAGGAGTTGTTCTCATCCAAAAATTTTTCCTGAGTTACATGCTCGTCTAACCCCACGGTCTAAAACATTCACATGTCTCAACCTAATAGCATATTTCTACAATTATTCAACAATTCACAATAATTTCCCAAAAGCATAACCTCAAGAGCAACCTGCAATTGTTAACATAAATATATATGGTTGTATATAATTCATTATCTACACCCCACCATAATCATCACATTCACCTTTAACACTAATCACCCATTTCAAGTAATCCATATGTTAGTATAGATGTGGCCTAGGGCCATTTTGTATTTAAACATTGTATATTAATCCCTTGGCAATAAAATATTCTTTTAGATAAAGTGTTTGTTTATTTGAATATTTACCTTTAGTATTATGTTAAATGAGTTTATTATCAAGAGTTGATAATATGAGTGACAAACTTATTTAGTACA
>CATIWO010429776.1:0-18350 GCA_949673435.1 Macaranga tanarius
ATATTTCATATGTTCAAAAGAACCAACATACATATCATTATATTAATAATTACTTACCTAATGGCTTCAACTCCTTCAAAACAATGCTTCCTATGAATTTGCACCACTCCTATATTTATTAGTACCTACACCATGTCCACACATCAATATCACTTAGCCAACAAGACTCTAGCACTTGAAAGGTCCACAACTTTCTAATTGGACAAAAATGTCTAAACTTATCTTTCACTCACACCCCTCTCTACCAAAATGCATATGTCCCATATATATGCAACTCATAATTCTATGCCACATGTCATGTAATTTACTATGCATGAACAGTACCTCTAAAATGACGAACGTTACATAATATGACTCAAGCCATAAGCTCATACGCTTTATTGATTGCATAACAGTACTATAGCATTTTAAAAAAGTCTATTTGATGTACCAATTGCTGATGAATGAATTAGGATTCAATTTTCTATTAAATATGGCATAGGTATAAGGAATGCCTTTAAGTTCCTAATACCTACAAGTGCAGATCTATTTATTCAAGTCAACAGTGTGCCTGTACTCTCCTTCAATAACCACAAATCTATGTTCTCCATTGAAAATAATGCTACATTCATAAGTTTTTTCCTTGTTTTTGTCTAACTTTGCCTGGATAATTGGAGCAATGTCAGTCACCCAAATGTTTGCCCATTCTCTCATATCCCTTTTCCTTTCCATTACTTTCACCTTAATTTCATCAAGCATAGTGTAGATTATCTTGAATCTTGCTTCCAAGATCCAGCCATTGAATGTCTCAGTCATATTATTTTCTGCTGCATCACACTTGCTACTTGAACTAATAAATGCTCTGCACTATTTTTGATGAGGGTATCAAAGTAAGTCCTCAACAATGCCTATTCCTAATTTAGACAATTCCTAAAGATTGTCCTTGAATTGTGCTTCAAATGTTAAATATGCACACTTTCAGAACATTTTCTTTCTTTCCTCTCCCCTCCATTTCTTTCTCCAAGTAGATAAAATATGCCGAGCACACATTCTGTGCTCATATTTTAAACATAAGTAAGTCAAAAAAATTAGTTAGCACATATATTTCAACCTGTAATAAAATAATTTACAAGTTAAATATATACCTTTTGCATATCAGTCACAATTACCAATCCTTATCCATCTTGCAGCTCTAGATCTTCTTCAAAAGCTTGATGGACTACTTCCATGATCTAGTGTTTTCAATTTCGATAATGGCCCAGGCAATTAGGAATATTTGATTATTTGCATTTTTAGAAACAGCTGCCAATAGTTGACCTTATGTTGCACCTTTTAAAAAATAGCCATCTAACCTAAGATTCTACACCCCTGTTTGAATCCCACTTTCAAGGCATTAAAACATACATAGAAGCTTTTGAAAACTTATTACCCTAGTCTTGACCCCCTCTCACATTTCACAAAATATATTGAACTAGGATTTGACCTATTTATTTCATCAACATAATCATGCAACTTTACAAACTCAACTCTAGGATCTCCCATTGTTGATGCTAAAACTTTATTTTTTACTTTTCTACACACAGTTTTTCCAATATAAATATGTAAATCCTTTTACCAGCTCTGTTAGTTATTTAAGGTTAATGCCTGGTTGAGAAAGTATTTTATCTCTGTAATGTCTAGCAATGTAATTGTTATTATAGTGAAATGTCTTGTTTGACCTTTTGTATATGTTCCTAGGGTCATATGTTTTAATTATGAAATTTTATGATTTTCTATCTATACTAACATACAAAACCCATGGACAACCTTCTTTCTACACTTTGCCCTAACTTTATTAGGTTGATTTGGTTTCAAGTTTAACTTGATTGTTTTAGCAAAAGTATATTTATACACTACCTCTCTGAATTACTTAACATTAATGAAATTCATACTTATTTCCCATGCAGGCATAGGTATTGAAGGATCAAATTGAATTAATTATTAAGGTCTTCTATGTGCCACATCTACACCATCATCATTAGAAATAGTAGCATCACTTTTATAATCATCACTATTATATACAACTTCTTTACCTCTTACGCTCCCTTCATGTCTGCTTCTACCCACATATTCAAATCCAACATCAACACCTATTTCCCTTAAGTGTATTCCTTCCACATGTCTAGCAGTTGGGTTTGTTGTTCCATTTCTCCTTAAGTTTCTTGCTTGCTCTCTTTGTAACACCCGCATTCTAGTATACATGTTCTTTCCTTATATATTGCATTTTATCTAGAAGAATTTTGGACTTAATTTAAGTTTGGGAATGTTTATGATTTATGGATATGGGCCTATTTGTAATGAAAATAGGATTAGATTGTCACAATTAAAAGTTTATGAGGTGACATGTAATAATCTCATTTCATTAAGAGGGTGAAAGGATATTTTGGTGATAATTTTTATAATTATCTAGATATTTTATACTTTAGTAAGAGTAAGTAATTATTAAAGGGGACACCTATGGGGGCAAATGGGAGCTTGTGATTGGTTGTATGTGTGTGTGTGTATGTAAAGTGTAGATATTTGGAAAATGAAAGGAGGAGAGTGATTTTTAATAGATTTTTGGGAGATTTTAATCTTGTATAGATTATCAAAAAATAGTTTTAGGAAGCTCTAGGAGTATTACAAGCAATTGGAGCATCAATTGGTAAGTTTAATATGTATTTGTATTGATTGAAGTTAAGTTTCTTTAAGAGCAAATTCGTGCTCTGTTTCTAAATTTTTCAGTCTTAGAGTTTTTATCATAACTTGAGTTTTAGAACTCCAATTTAAGCAATGTTTAGTGATCTGAAAACTTTAAGGAGTTCTCTACAACTCTTATGTTTTAATATTGATATGATTTTGCATTTAAAAGGGGCTAATAGAATTGGACATTTCGGTGCATACACAGAATACTCTGTGTGACCTGCTTGGATTCAAAAATTCATAATTTATTCTATACATGTCTAAATTAGGTAATTCTAATTGGAAATGTAATTAGACACATAATACTAGCTCCTGTACTAAAATCATAATGATAGGATTTTTGTACATGATATTTGGGTATATCAAATTTAAGGTGACAGATTATATAAGTTAAGCTTAAGTGTATATATAATGTATTGTATGTGTGTTTGATATGTGGATATGTGTAGGAGCTACAAAAGGCAAGGAGAAGATAATCAACTAGGAAAAATCTTCTTATTTAAAGTTGAAAAGCACTTTTGGTAAGTAGTTATTAATATATAATGAATGAGATGCAAGGAGATATTAATATTGTTAATAGAATATTAATCTTATTTTAGTAATTAATAAACTAATAATTGTATGTGAACAATAATACTTGTATAATATACCAAGTGAATATATTGTGGACTTGGTATTGCATATATACTATCAATGATAAGAAATGCATATGGATGATATAGACTCATAATGATAACGAAGGAAATGTGTGAATCTTACTTGTTTATTATCTTTGGGTGATTGAGATTGAGAAAATGAGTATATTGGATGAATTACGAATCTTGAGTTGTGATATGGAATGTGATAATACTATAGTATGCTACAACGTGATTAATATTTATAAATAAGAGTAAGGTTGATGTATTTGTTGTGGGGTATATGATTGAACGTGGTAATCATGAAATGTGATAGTATTGAATTTATTGATGTATTTGTTGTGGGGTATATGATTGAACGTGGTAATCATGAAATGTGATAGTATTGAATTTATGGTTGTAAGTGTGTATGTATTATGAACTTGAGTTTAGTCCATTGGATATAAATGATGCTATATTATGAGTAAATACGGATATCATGTATAATAGATATATCAATTGGCTAAGTGACCTTCGACTATGTTGATTATATCGATTGGTTAAGTGACCGTTGACTATATGAAATATTGACTATATCGATTGGCTAAGTGACCATCGATAATGTGAAATGTTGATTATGTCGATTGGCTAAATGACCGTTGACAATGTGAAATATTGATGAGTCAATTGGCGTCGATAAGATTAAATAATATTATGTCGATTGGCTAAGTGTCCGTCGATAATATTTAATAATGATTATGTCGATTGGCTAAGTGTTCGACGACAATACTAAATAATAAATATATCGATCGGCTAAGTGTCCGTCGATAATATGAAATGATGATTATGTCGATTGGCTAAGTGATATCGACAAAATTAACCAATAAATAGTAAATGTGGCTAAAACGGTGTGATTGAGTGAGATAATAATATAAGGCATGCCATTATTATCGATATGATATGAGTTGGAGGACATGGTGCACCAATTGTGTATGGTATATGTGTGAATAACTATTCAGCCGGATACTAGACGAAATGTTGTGAATGTTAGATATGAATTTATAAAATATAAATACAAATGTTTTATATGATAATAAGTGTGTATTCTTCTATTTATGTGATTTAATGATTATGATAATTTGAAGTAATGATTGTAAGTATGTATATAAAAGTGTGTGATAAGGATACCCAATGATGTGTTAAAATATATGTACTTTGAACTTATACTTGGAATGAGTTTGATGTTGAAAATACTATTGAAGATTTATAAATGTGAATATAGATGTTGGAAGCTTGTACTTGATTGAGAATCATGCATTTGTGAATGAGTTTGTGATGTTAAGTATGTTTTTGAAGTGTGTCTAAGTTAGTATTGAGCCTAGTTTAAATATAAGAGAGTTTTCAATGCACTAAAATGATAGAAAGTGAGTTTTGCCCAAGTTTGGGCTGCTCACAAGTTGCTCACGGTCGTGATGAAGCAACTGTGAGCACCCTAGGCCACTTTGAATAGTGGACAGCCTCCTCCTTCTACACACTTCTGTCTTTGTATTTTTACTATAACTTGAGTTATAAAGCTCCAAATAGAGCATAGTTTAATGTTAGAAAAACTTTAAAGAGTCTTTTACAACTTTTATATTTTTAGTTTGAGTTGAATCTATAATTAAGATGATCTAACAGAGGTTGACATTTTATTGTTTACTCCAATTGTTCTGCATGACCTTTTAGTGTTCAAAAATTCATAAGTAATTCCATACACTTCCAAACTATGTACTTCTAATTGGAAATGAAATTAGACTCATAAATACAGAGGTTTATAAATATTATAGTTACAGGATGTGTCTATAATTTATGAGAATATTTTGAATCAAGGCATTGAATCTGCTTATAGCGGATTCTATGTAGTTTGTTGTGTTGGGTCTTACTAATGATGATTAAAGAAGTATGAAAGGGATACAAAATTAATTAATGTTTCTCATTAAGGATTTAAGTGATTTAAATAAGCTACGATAGTGCTATGAATGTGATGGCTTGTTAGTATATATATTAATAGCTTAATTAGTTCTTCAAAAGCTAACAAATAGATTTGTACTAGTAACTACTTACTGAGTAGCAAGTGAAGGGATGAGATTCATAGGCAACCAAAAACATGCAGAATTTTAAAATTTTTGATTGCATGCAACCCTTGCATCAAAATATGCAACTCTTGTATGAACACATGAATCTATCCATGCCTATAGTTCATATCACATGTACTCTTACATAGCTAAACATGCATAAAGAACAACATATCAATAACAAACAACCAAGTTAAGTATTTATAATACAATACCTAGCAACTAAGAGTTTGGTAACACTTATAAAACTCCAAGTTGGTATCACGCTTGACAAGCTTTAGTTAATGTTGATCTACAAGCTCCAAGCTCCCCAAATGTAAAGCCTCTAGCTTGAAATACACAAGTTGCACAATGAAGACTTCCAAGGATGGTGATGCTCTAGCCACAAGCCTCTCCTCTTTAACCCAAGGTGCTTGCAAGAACCTCACCAAGCTAGGATGTATGGAACAAAGAAGCAACCTCCAATAGATGATGGACTTGTACTTGTACAACAATGGCTTTAACTTGAAAGTACACAACTCTTGTGTATATTTGAATTCTCTACACTTGAAGAAGAAGAAGGAAGAAGACACTCTCAATCATTTTCTCTCTTTTGTTAAAATATCAAAATGCTCTCAAAATGTGCAAATGGAGCTGTAAGTTAGTTGTCTCTACAAACTCTACTAACTATTAACATAAAATACAATATAATAATAGTTATGACTTGAGTGTCTTACACTCAAGTCACATGCATTAGGAGTTAGAGTGTTGTCTTTACACTCTCCACTAACTTAAACAAAACTAATATAATAATAATAATAATAATAATAATAACTTGAGTGTCTCACACTCAAGTCACATGCATTGCTATAGCTTGAGTGTCTCACACTCAAGCTACATGCATTTGATAGATTGAGTATCTCATACTCTATCTATATGCATGGCTTGGCTTTACAAGTGAGTGGGTGGTGTTTGGTTACATGGATAACTTTATCCTTGATATCATTAACACTTAATGGATATGGGCTAAGATTATGGGCATATGGGCTTCTCTATACTTAGAGAAGGCCCACTCCATACCGAAGTAGACAACTTATGGGCTTATTTAAACTCCTTAAATAAAGCCCCATCCTAAGTCCATTTCAAGTCCATCTTATATTAATATACATGGTCCATCTCATGGCCTATCTTAATTATTATATATGGTCCATCTCATGGCCATCTTTATCAATATATATGGTCCATCTCATGGCCCATAGTTGAATGCATTTGGAGGCAAATATTAATCTAGTCCTTGAACTTAATATCACATATTAAATCAAGTCAAAATTAGTATTTATTTAATTGCAATTAAGTTACAATCTTTGAATTTAGATTTCAGGATATGCTAGATCCCCACATACGTGCAAATCCAATTCAATTAATTTAATTGATTAATTAAACTCTTTAATTAATAATCAAATTAATATTAATCTCTACAAGTGAAACTCTTGTGTGTGTAACCTACTAGGTTCAAGTCTAAATGGCAATGGGAAATAATATTAACACTTAATATTATGGAAACACCTTTCCATACTAAATGTGAAAATTCCAATAATCACATTTAGTTCCTATAAGTCATGAGTGACCCCTAACATAGATATCACGACTACCCAAATAGAAATGAATGCTTTATGTAGATCCACAAGAACCACAAAATATAATTACCGTGCACTAAATGTCCTTTCATTATAAGATCCCAATATTGGCTAGAGTCACGATTTAGTCAAACTCTAATTGCCTCAATCATATGACCTCATCTTAAGTTCAATTCTCGATAAAACATGACTACTACTAGATATTCTTTTCTAGCACCGAAACTCCTTTTAGGTAAGTCAAGTTTAACCTAGCCAAGTACTTATTGATCAAGAATAACTTAGATAGCATAGGATCTTATCCTGGTTCACTCCAGATAATGAATTCCATCTTGGCCAATCACTCATCCCTACATATAACCAACTAGAGCCACCACACGCCATATACCTATGCATGGCTAGCACAAGTATGTAAGTGGTAATAAACTCTAACCAACCATATGTGGATCACCGTGTCACCTCAGGTTAAAGGACCATATGCACCATTATGTCCAAGATTGTGATTATTGACTAAAGTGAATATCAATTCAATCATAAATCTTACATCACATGTTCGATCCACCCATCACATGAGTATCCACATGTCTATTCTGATATTTTAAATCAAGTAGCATGAGACTCACTACCTCCCACTATTGATATCACATACCGATTAAGGAAAATAGACAGAGGTGATAGTTTAGGGATTAATACTACCCTTATATTAATCCAATGACTATAACCAAATGAGTTTGTTACTCATATTATCAACTCTTGATAATAAACTCATTCAATATAATACTAAGGGTAAATATTCAAACAAACTTAACATTTAATTTAAATAAATTTGTTATTTCTATAGGGATAAATATACAATGTCTATATATAAGAATGGCCCTAGGGCATATCTATACTAACACCTTCACCACCTTCTTTAAGAAAATCTTTTTTAAGAAATATGGCATCTCTGCTTACGATAATAACTTGTTCAGCAGGAAAATAAAAGCAATATCCTAAACTATCTTTACGATATCCAACAAACCTTCCTTTAATTGACTTTGTATCCAACTTGTCCAATTTTAGCTTTTTGATAAAAGTCGGGCATCCTTAAATTTTAATATATTTAAGACTTAGAGCCTTACCATGCCATATCTTATATGGTGTGGTAGAAACAAACTTGGATGGAACACGATTAAGGGCGTAGAAGGCCATTTGGAGTGCAAAACCCCAAAGTGATGTAGGAAGATCAGTGTAGTTCATCATGGAACATACTATATCTAATAAAGTACGATTTCACCTCTCGGACACACCATTTAATTGAGGTGTTCCAGGCAGTGTGAGTTATGATACAATGCCATGTTCCTTGAAGAACTCAATGAACTCGGTACTCAAGTATTGATCTCCTCGATCTGATCTTAGAGTTTTAATACTTTTCCAAATTATTTCTCTACTTGGGCCTTGAACTCTTTGAACTTTTCGATGGATTCACTTTTGTTCTTTATAAGAAATAAATGCCCATACCTTGATAGATCATCTATAAAGGTTATAAAGTAGTAGAACCACCTCTACCCATTTCACTAAATGGTCTATATACATCACTATGTATGATTTCCAATATATCATTGGCTCTTGCCAATTGTCCAACAAATAGTGATCTAGTCATCTTGCCTTGAAGACAGTCCTCATAAGTTAGATCAGATGCAAATTCAAGATCACTCAAGATTCCCATCTTTTCTGACATCATGATCCTATCCTCTACCGTATGATATAATCTCAAGTGCCATGGATATTTAGAGTTAGAGGTATTTTCAATTAGCAAAGTATTCACAACATTTAGAGGCTTAGTGTTATTGGACATATTATCAATATAATATAAACCATGTATTAAATTACACATGCCTACCAATTTATTTCCAAAATGAATTTCACATACATCTCTACCAAAATGGAATTCATAAATACTAGTCAAACTAGAGATAGAGATAATATTCTTATAGGTATGAGGTACATATAATACATCCTCCAATAACAAAACATGGTTATATAAATCAATAGAGGTAGATCCTATAGCTTTGGCCGCAATACTTGCTCTATCTCCAAGCTTTAAGGTCACCTTATTAGGCCTCAACCTGCTCTCATTTTCTAGATCCTGTAAGGATGAACAAATGTGAGCACTTGCACTGGTATCTAATACCCATACATTAGATGAACTCTTAGAACATTTAAAAGCAAATAAATTAGATAAAGTCTCACCTTCTCCTTGCTTGCCCTTTCCCTTTATCTTGAGAGACTTAAGGAGCTTAGGATAATTCCTCTTTCAATGTCTTTCACCTTGGTAGTGGAAACACTTTCCTTTGCCTTTCTCTTCCCTTATAGTGGCCTTGCCCTTATTCTCGGCTATGCCACCTGTGGGTTTGACAACACTTATCTTGCCTTTCTTTTTCTTATTGCCTTTCTTCTTAGTCCCACTGGAAGTGGCAATAAGTGCAACCTCTTTCCCTTTGCTCCCTTGGATAGCCTTTTGGGCTATCACAAGCATGTTCAAAAGCTCCGCAAGAGTGCACTCTATCCTGTTCATATAAAAGATGGTAATAGTTTACCTGAAAGATTTAGGAAAGGATTGAAGGATCAAATCCACTCGGAGGTAGAAGTCCATTATAAAGTCTAGACTTTCTAGATTTTCTATGACTCTAATCATGGAGTTCACATGGGCTCCCACTTCCTCTCCCTCATTCATCTTAGCATAAAAAAGCCACTTAGATATCTCATACCTAGCAGTCCTACTATGTTCACTAAACAACTTTTATAGGTGAAGTAGGATTTCCTTTGCACTAGTATACTTCTCATGTTGTTGATGGATTTCGGTGCATATGGAAGCCCACATTATGCAATGTGCCTGCATGTCATCATCCTTCCATTTTTCAAAAGTGTTATGCTCCTCTTAGGAAGCATTTTCGGAAAGAGGTTTGGGTGGGCTTTGTTCTAATATATATAGTATTTTTTTTGAAGCTAAAATAACTTTTAAATTTCTTAGTCAATCAATAAAGTTTGGCCCCATGAGCTTATTGTTGTCGAGTATAATGGAGAGTGGGTTTGATGGTCTCATATTATCAATTTATATAAAAGGTAACAAGATTGATTAGTTGTATGTCATTGTGATCACCATTAGATTTGGTCTTTAATCATAATGGCCTCCCACTAACTTGGTGAATCCTATACTTTCAAAGTAGGAAATAGAAATCCCTTGTTGGATGGATTTCTAGTGGGGTGATGGAGTTCTTAATGGGCCACTAATATCCCTCATGTACACATTACCATTCTTGGAATAATAGTTCTCATTAAGTGGACAACTCGTGTCCATCACATCTCATGTGAGGTTTCATTAATCGGGCTCCTAATGTTCCGGGCCTCAGGTACACATTGCCATTCTTAGCCTTTGGCACTAGTTTGGTCCATACCATTGGATTAGTGAAATGTATGGATTTGAACACTATAAACCTCAGGTAATCCTATTTACCATTCTTGGCCCATAATGTATCCATACACCCACAACATCTCAGGCTTAACAATACCACTACATGAATCTTTTGGCCCTTATGTACACCTATATGTATCCATAGCCGATGCACACAAGCCCAAAACCATATAAGTTATTGCTCCAATGGAGAGCCTAGACCTAAATTTAATTTGGAAGATTTTTAGGCCTTTAATTAAGGTCTCACTTTGCACATTAGCCGATTTACAATATATATATCCCATACATACATTACATACCATCCATTCACAACATACATATCTCATACATATATTGTATGGCATCTATCATCCATCATCCATCTATATGCATATCACATACATATATATTATACCATAATATACATATCATATATGTATATTGCACATGCAAAATGGATGCACAAATAAGGATTGATCATGGGCCTTTCCTAAGGCTATTTTAACTCTTAGAATAAATTACAAATGGGCCTAGCCTAAGAAAAGCCTTCAATTTATGAGACTCCTTTGTCACCATCTTCATAGGCCTTGATCCATGCCACCAAAGGGTTAAATGGGACACCAACTTGAACTCTTCAAGCTCCAAGTCATAACTCTTATGATTACATTCAATCCTTGGCATACCAAGGCAAATATCAAATCTTATTCTATATAATTAACATTTAATTACATACCAAAATAATAAAATTAATTATTATAAACCATAGGATGAAATATAAGTCCATGATCAACCTTTGAATGCATGTCAAGCAAACATAAAATACAAATATTGCATGTTATGATTAATTGCAAGTCATGAAAACAAGAAAAAAATATTATCCAAAATGCATTCTATCAGTATTGCACGGCTATACATTGACTTATCGCATGGCCATGCACCTTAAAATGCACAGGAATGAAGGTTTTTGAAACTAGCGTATAGTTGTGCTCACCCTACAATACAGCCGTGCATTCTCTGTGCATCAAGCATAATTTTCAACACCAACAACATGCATAGTCACAACACTTGTAACTATCATCAAGTATAATCACAACTATCATCAAGTATAATCACAACACTTGCAAGTACCATTAAGTATAATCACAACACTTGTAATTGTCATGATTTTTAGCATGTAAATCTTATGATTTATTCTCTAAGACACTTATATGACTAAAAAAATGCATCAATGGACAACATTTTAAAACATCAAATAATATAAACATCACAAGCCAAGAGTCCTACAATCTAAGAGTTTAGTAACACTTATAAACTTCTAAAGTGTGTAGCACGCTTGACAAGCTTCAGGTTGTTGTGATCTACAAGCTCTAAGCTTCCCAAATGCGAAGCCTCTAGATTCAAACACATAAGTTGCTCCAATGACATTTCAAGAATGGTGGAGAATTACCTATAAGCCTCTCTTCAAGAAGATGACTTAAGGCACTTGCTAGAACTCTTTTAAGCTTGAATGTGTAGGACTTGTTACAACCTCTAATGGATGTAAATGATGGATATATGCAAACATAACACTTGTGTTTTTCTTTATCACTCTCTACACAAGATAGAAATTGAAGAAGAAGAAGGACACTCAACGCTTGAGAGCTATTTTCTTTTGATATCTATTTTATGTATTCTAGAGAATGAGCACTTATGCATTAGTTAGTTGTCTCTACAAAACCAACTAACTTAAAAAACATGCATATGACAATAGCTTGAGTGTCTCACACTCAAGCTTGATGCATGTGTGGGCTTGAGTATCTTATACTCAAGCTACATGTATGTGTGTCTTTGAGTGTCTTGCACTCTAACTATATGCATGCATAGCTTTTTGCTTAGCTGGCCTTTCTTTTTAAATAAATGGGCTTAATTTGGCTATAAATATAACCTTAGCCTTTGACTTCATTAACTTTTAATGAGTTGGGCTAAGGTCTTGGGCTTATTTAACTTTTAAACAAGGCCCATGCATATATATGCCAAACTAATTAAGACAACTCATG
Source organism: Macaranga tanarius (assembly GCA_949673435.1). NCBI lineage: Eukaryota > Viridiplantae > Streptophyta > Magnoliopsida > Malpighiales > Euphorbiaceae > Macaranga > Macaranga tanarius. Next base: position 12,511 of record CATIWO010429776.1, read on the forward strand.
GGCTTATTTAACCCTTAAATAAAACCTAAATCTTATCCATCATATTTAATTCTTATGGTCCATCTCATGGCCCATATCCATACTGTAATTAGAGGTAAATATAAATTTAGTCCTTGAACTTAATATCACATATTAAATCAAGTCCAAATTAATATTTAATTAATCACAATTAGTCCTAACCTTTGAATTTAGATTTCGGGATATGCTGGATCTCGCACATGCGCAAATCCAATTCAATTAATTTAATTAATTAATTAAACTCTTTAATTAACAATTTAATTAATAATTATCATCATTGGTGCAACTCTTATGTGTGTGACTTACTAGGTTCGAGTCTAATTGGCAATGATAAATAATATAAACACTTAATATTATGAAAACACCTTTCCATGCTAAATGTGAAATCCCAATTAATCACATTTGGTTCCCATAAGTCGTGAGTGAGCCCTAGCATAGATGTCGCGACTACCCAATTAAAAATGAATGCTTTCTATAGATTCACATGAACTATAGAACATAATTATCGTGCACTAAATGTCCCTTCATTATAAGATCTCGATATTGGCTAGAGTTATGGTTTAGTTAAACTCTAATTACCTCAATTATATGACCTTATCTTCAGTTGAATTCTCGATAAAATACGACTATTACTAGAAACTCTTTTTTAGCACCGAAATGCTTTACGGGTAAGTTGAGTTTGACCTAGCCATATACTTATTCATCAAAAATAACTTAGGATCTTATTTTGGTTCACTCCAAGTAATGAATTCCATCTTAGCCGATCACCCATCCCTACATATAACTGACTAGAGCCACCACACGCCATATACCCATACATGGCTAGCATAGGTATGTAAGCGGTAACAAACTCTAAGCAACCATATGTGCATGACCATGTCTCCATAGGTCAAAGGACCATATGTACCATTACGCCCAAGATTGTGATTGTTGACAAGAGTGAATTTCAATGCAATCTCTAATCTTACGTCACAGTTTGATCCACCCATCACATAAGTATCCATATGTCTATTCTGATATCTCATATCAAGTAGTATGAGACTTACTACCTCTCACTACTGATATCACATATTGATCAAGGAAAACCGACAGAGGTGATGGTCTAGAGATAAATACTACCCTTATATTAATCCAATGATTATGAACATTTATAGTATATGTACTAAATAAGTTTGTTACTCATATTATCAACTCTTAATAATAAACTCATTTAACATAATACTAAAGGATAAATATTCAAATAAACTTAACACTTAATTTAAAGGGTAAAGGTACATTTTTACCCTTAATGTTTATAACGAGGGGCACATTTTCCCTAATGAAATTCTTATCTTATTTAAGCATAAAACTTTGAAAACCCAAGTTTTTAAGCCCCTCTCACTTAGCAGAGGTTAAAGTGTCCATTTCCTTACTATATTTAATCATAATTTTTAATAAAAAAATATCAATTAGAACCCAAAATTTTTTTTTCTCTTCACCCTTACCCTCTCTCTCGTAGCCACCCACACACTAGTGTTATCATGTCCCATCCCCACATAAGTTAACTCCACCCACCTTCATTAACAACCTTCATTACTAACCCAACAATAACATTGTAAATTAACTAGTGTACTACTACTATTTAATCAAATATAAATTACTTAAAATTTGTCTTAATTTAGCTTGTTATATTGGTATCCATTACTAATCACCCAATCATAAGTAGCAACTTAAGCTAAAAGCCACAAACAGAACATCACAAAAATAAAATCCTGAATCAGCCAATCAAACCTAACTCAATCTAATGTTAGATTTGATTAATTCTTGAAAAAGAAAAGAAAAGAATGGAGAACTGAATATCAAAATCAAGGAAATAGTAAGAGAAATCTTAGAACAATCGGACATGGAAACAATTTTCTTGAAGAACAAAATGCTACTAATATTAAAGAGCCTGAGTTCGATGATGATGGTGACCTCATCATTTGTAGGGTCAGCTATATATATATATCAATTTTGGTTCTAATACTTCCTTTGATTGTTAAAGTTAGTTCCTTTTTAGTGTAAATGGAAATGGGTATTTTGCTTGCAGCTATCAGAGAAAAGTATTGAATTGCTTTCAAAAAAAAAAACAACGAATTGAAAATTCAAGAAAAAAATTATCAAAGTAGCGACTTTGAATGTAAAAAAAAATGCAAAAGATAAAAGAGTATAAGTACTCAATCTATATCCATTTCCACCTAACAGAACCCAATAATAACGAAAGTGTTGTAGAGAAGACAAACTGTAAAGCTATCAGATCCAAGGAGAAGATGTTGAATCTGTATAGAATCCATGAACTGAGTGAAGAGCTTTTCAAAATTTAGTCAATTTTTTTAGAATAGGCTTGCTAGAGTGTTTTTTATTGAGTGAAAATTTAACTTAATTCAATTAATTTATGATGCTATTGTTGGGTTAGAGTAATGAAGGGACAGTTCCTATGGTGGCAATGTTGTTAATGGTGGTGGATGGAGTTGACTTAAGTAGGAATGGGGGACGATGAAGCTGGTGTGTGGGTGGATGGTGAAAAGAGAGACTAAGGATGAAGAGGAAAAAACTTTTACGTTGTAATTTTTTTTTAAAAAAAATTGTAATTAAATGTAGTAAGGAAACGAACACTTTAACCTCTGTTAAGTGAAAGGGGCTTAAAAACTTAATTTTTCAAAGGTTTGTGCTTAAATGAGACAAGAATTTCATTAGGGGAAAATGTACTCCTCCCTATAAACATTAAGGGCAAAAATGTACCTTTACCCTAATTTAAATAATATTATTTTATTACCAATGAGGATAAAAGTATAATGTCGTCATACAAGAATGATACTAGGATACATCTATACTAACAAAATACATGGAGATAATATATTAATGTATAATTAACAACTACTTTCCTTCTCATTTAATAAATTTCATTATTTAGAAGTAATTTTTATCATGTATAGATAGTTATTTCACTTCAGGTAACGTTTATAGTTGAGTAATTTGATTGTTCATGACAGTCAAGATATTTATATACATAATTCTTTAAGAAATTAACTAATAAACTTCAAATTATATCTTTACAGATACGAGGGCATTCATGATTTCTCTAAAATAAATCATTATAGCATGAAAAATTTATATAAATTGTAGAGCACAATAACATATATACAAGTGATATCGGTGTGATGGATACCATTCAGCACACCAAAGGTTCAATACATTTGTATGTATACAAATAATACCACTTGGATTTACCCCAAAGGCAAAAAAAATAAATCTCAAGCGCTGTCCATAAGACGGTAAATATAATATTCGCCAATATAAAATCTCAATTTCGTTTGTTCATAAACATACCGTACATAAAGTACGAATTATTTTTTTTATTCACGTGAGCTGCTATGTCCCAAACACAGTCTTACACCTCACAAAACCTAGCCATGTCCTAGATATGGTCTTACTGCACTTAATTCTATTCACATATATGTTCAGTTTATATCACACTATCATGCCATATTTTTCAAGAATTAAATTTTTAGTTTTAATTAATTTGTTTAAGAACATATATATAAATAGGTTTAGCTTTCCACAATTTTATATTCTTTCCAGTGAAATATCCAAACTTAACTCATTATTTAATTTCAGGGGATTCCCTTGTTCATTTTCCTTCCATTACACTTGTGAGCATAAGTGTGCATACTTATGTATAAAGATTATTAAATCTTTGGATTTATTAATGTTTTGGCTTTCAAAGAATTTTCGGTATAGACATGATATTGTTCTCAATTTAGTTTTGAATACCTAGAAGTGATTTAGTCTCAAGTCGAAGATTTAAGAAATTATTAGAAATTATTGAGATTTTATGTTTATAGTATTTTCTTAATTCATGAAATATACATGCATTAAGTTTAGCAATAAGATCTCACGCCTATAGCTTTTCTTTAAAAATATAATTTCAAATTAATTCAATTTTATAAATTAATTTGAGATAGCTTACGAATTTTTTGTCAAGGAAAATAGGATAAATCCTAGATCTTGAAAACAAACATACACACATATAAGTTCAAAAATAATTTTAGTCCAAAATGAACACTTGATGAATATATATATATATATACACACATACTTGTTTACTAGTGGGGTTCTTTAAGTTTTCAGAATTAGAAATAACAATAAGAAGAGAAGTAACATCTAAACATATGTACATAAAGTTGTCTACTATGACAAAATTTGTAAGGTACATTTGAAAATTCATAAAATTCTATGAAGTATATTTTTAAGTTGTTTTCTCCATATTGTTAATTTTATATGTCTAATGTAACCTCTAATTAATTTTATACCAATTGGATGTGTCTAGAAGGAGAAACATCAAAATCAATTCGGTAAGGTCAAGCTGTCTATAGAATTTGCATGATAAAAAGTACAGCTCTAGAACTCCATCAAAACCGCAGAATTTGGTTTTTCTTATTTCTGTTAAATTTGTAAAGGACACGTTAAGGTTTTCAAAGACATAAAAATCACCTCATTTGAAGTTGTAGAACTCCAAATAAGGATTACGAAATTTTACCATTCATAACAGGATGTAATTTCAGAATTTCAAAGGAAGTTTGAAGTTGGGAACCAAGAGGAGCTAAGAAATTTTTACTTAATTTGTTCATGGCTTCCTGACATTATATGTCCACAGTCATTCTAAGTTTTTACAAGTTTATTTATACCATGTCTTATTAAGTTTTGTTTTTAAGCTTTGTTCCTTCAGGAATTTGGATTTATGAAGAGAATTGAATATACAATTGAAACTACAACAAATAACAACCCATAACAGCTGCAACTTCATAATTTTTTTTACAAGAATTTAAGAAAGGCTACATGAAGAAATCTCAAGTGCAAACAGTATATCAAAGTTGTAAAGAGGACACTACCAATTATTCAGAATTTTAATCACATCAAGCCAATTCCCATCAACAAGAAAGAATTTTTTCTCAAGCACCAAACAGATTTGGAATAAAAAGGAAAGTCATAAGAATTCACACTAAGTCCAAATTTGCATAGGTAAAAAAAATATTTTAGAGGATATATCTGAATCAAAACAGGGAGGAAAACAAGAAAATCGCTTGAACAAATTGATAAAAAAAAATTAAATAAAAATACCACAATACTAGAACCACAAGAGAACCAACTTTGCTGCAAATTAAGAAGAAATTAGAATAGAATTTCAAAAAGAAAATAAGAGGATTTGAAGAATTTTTGACTTACTGATTTCTCCTTGCTTCAATTTATCTTTTCTTTTTTTTAGGCTTTTGTTATGGTGCAAACGTTTATATCTATACAAATGGAATTACAACCGTTAGATTAATTTTTATTTAATTACAACCATTAATTATCTTGGTGTATCAATACCTGTAAAATATATTAATAGTTATAATTAATTAAATTTTAATCTAATGGTCTTAATTTCAATTATATAGATCTAACTGTTTGCACTGTAGTATGATTTTTTTTTTTTTTGGGAGAAGAAGTAGCTAGAAGAAAGGCTTAGTTACCACTTGATTCATCTCCTATAGACACCTCACCTTTCTATATTAAATTCTTACATTTTAAGTACTTAATTTTCCTACGCATCTCTTTTTTGCTCCTTCCTTGATTTTCTTTCTTGTACACAATCTTACAAATAGGTTTCCTTAATTTAATGCAATTAAGTTCTAATTCAATTTTTCATGTCTTTTTTTTTCCGTCCACACACACACACACATATATATATATATATATGTATATATATATATATGTATATATATATATATGTATATATCTATGTATATATATATATCTATATA
>CATIWO010429794.1:0-12262 GCA_949673435.1 Macaranga tanarius
TTCAAGTGGTATCAGAGCCATCTATCACATGATTTACATGCTAAATATGTTGATAATTGCAAGTGTTGTGATTATGTATATTAATATTTGCAAGTGTTGTAAATATAGATTATGTTTATTGCAAGTGTTGTAATTAAACATGTTGTTAGTTGCAAAAGTTGTGACTAAAGATGCTTAAATTATTATTATTATTTTTTAAAATAAATAAATAAATAAATAATAAAATGCATGTACTGTTCACCTCTCGGTACATGTTTATCTATGTAAGAGTGCATGTGATATGATCTATGGGCATGAAAGTGTTTGTGTTAGATGCAAATGTTGCATGCAATAAAAAATTTTAAATTTCGTATTTTATTGTTCTTCTACACACACTTTCCTTCACTAATATCCCTCAGGTATGCCTAATTTCCATTCTTGGAACTTTAGCATTCAATAAGTGAACAACTCTTGTTCATTACATCTTATGTGAGGTTCCATCAATCCGGTTCCTAATGTTTGGGCCTCAGGTACACCTAATTGCCATTCTTGGCTTTTGGTATTAGTTAGGTCCATAACATTGAATCAGTGAAATGTATAAATTTGAACACTACATAACTCAAGTACTTCTTTTTGCCATTCTTTGCATATAGTGTATGCATACACTCACAACATCTCACGCTTAATAATAATGCTAAAAATATCTCTTAGTGCGAATGCACACCCCTATGTATCCATAGTCGATGTATGGAAGCCTAAAACTTTGCAAGTTATTGGTTTAATGGAGAGCCAAGACCTAAATTTAATTGGAAGATTTTTGGGTCTTTAATTAAGGTCTCAATTTGCACATTAACCAGTTTACAATATATATATCTCATACATATGTTGTATGCTATTCATTCATAATATACATATCTCATATATATATTGCATGTCATCCAATCATCCATCTCTATATATATATCATATATATATATATCATACCAAAATATACATATCACATATATACATTGTGCATGCAAATGGATGATGCACAAATAGGGATTGATTATGGACTTTCTAATAACCTATTCTAATAACTCAGAATAAGTTACAAAATGGGCCTAGCCCGTGAGATCTTTAAGCCTTGAATTTCCAAGCCACCATAAGGATGAATGGACCACTAACTTAAACTCTTCAAGCTCCAAGTCATAACTCTTATGGTTACATCCAATCATTGGTATACCAAGGCAAATATCACATCATATTCTATGTAATTAATATTTAATTACATACCAAAATAATAAAATTAATTATTACAAACTATAGGATAAAATCTAAGTCCATGATCAACCCTTAAATGTATGTCAAGCAAATAAATACAACTATTGCATGTTATATCAATTTGCAAGCTAAAAAATTAAGTTAAAAATGCCATCCAGATGTAGAAAATGGATTGGGGCACCTCCTCAGCACTGAGGCGGCACCTTAGTGTGATCAGGAGGCGCCTTAGCCTCTTAAGAGGCACCTCAGTAACCCTCTATCCACTGAGGAGGCAACTCAATGGCATAGAGGCATCGCTCTAATGGCCAGAAGCTGAACCTAAATGGTTTTTTGCTATTTTTTCACCTTTAAGTTACAACACTTGCAACCAACATCAAATATAATTATAACACTTACAATTATCATGCTTTTTAACATGCAAAACTTGTGATTTAGGTTTTGATACCACTTAAAGGGAGATTCATAGCAACCAAGAATGGATTAAGTGAAATTTTAAAAATTTTAACGACATACAACTGTTACATGAATACTAGAATCTCACCTAGCCCAAGATCACATCACAAGAATATTTACATAACTAAAAACATGCATCAGGGACAATATTTTTAAAATAACAAACAACACAAAGCATCATAAGCTAAAAGTCCTACAATCTAAGAGTTTAGTAACACTTATAAACTCTTAAAGTGTGTAGCATGCTTGATAAGCTTTAGGTTGTTGTGATCTACAAACTCCAAGCTCCCCAAATGTAAAGTCTCTAGCTCGAAACATACAAGTTGCTCCGATGAGATATCAAGAATGGTGGAGAACTACCCACAGGCATTTCTTCTTGAAGATGACCTAAGACACTTGCTAGAACTCCTCCAAACTTGCTAGAACTCCTCCAAACTTGAATGTGTAGGACTTTGTAGCAACCTGCTGAATTCATGTCATTGAAAAACAAAACTTTTCAATGGTATTTAGATTAGTTTGTGATTATCTTCATCGATGATATCCTCATCTACTCAGCAAGTAAAGAAGCATATGAATAACATCTTCATATAGCTTTGTAGATATTGAAAGAATAACAATTGTATGCTAAATTCAGCAAATGTGAGTTTTAGATGGAAGAAATTGCATTTCTTGGGCATATAGACTCGAAAGAAATAGTGAAGCAGGATCCATCGAAGATTAAAGCAATTATGGAATGGGAAGCACCTAGAAATATGATGGAGATTTGAAGTTTTCTAGGATTGGCCAGGTGTTATCGAAGGTTTGTGCAAGACTTTTCTATTGTTGCAAGACCTTTGACCAATCTATTGAAGAAAAGTGTGTAATTTCGGTGGACTAAAATGTGTCAATGAAGTTTTAAGAAGCTAAAAGAAGCACTCACAACCACTCCAGTACTTGTATTACCAACTGGGGATGGAGGGTTTGTTGTATATACGGATGCTTCGGGATAAGGTTTGGGATGTGTCCTTATACAAAATGGAAAGGTGATCGCATATGCTTCAAGACAATTGTGAACTCATAAAGCTAATTATCCTACTCACAATTTGGAGCTAGCAGCGATTGTCCATGCTTTGAAGATTTGGAGGCACTACCTATATGGAGAGACATTTTCCATTTTCACTGACCACAAGAGTTTGAAATATATTTCCACACAAAAAGAGTTTAATTTGAGGCAATGAAGATGGATGGAGTTATTGAAAGATTATGGATGTACTATTGAGTATCATCCGGGCAAAGCAAATGTAGTAGCCGATGCTTTAAGTCATAAAACGGTGGAGATTTCAGCAGGAATCATTTACTATAAAAAGAAGAAACTTATAGCATTGCAAGCAATGAATCTTAATCTTGATGTTGAGGAAGACCACTTGTTAGCGAGATTGCAAGTCAAACCATTCTTGGTGGATCAAATTAGAGACACTCCAATAGATGATGCATATTTGAAAAAGATGAAGAAAAGAGTGGAAATGGGGAGTCAATACACAGTTTATAATTAGAGAAGATGGCATGTTAGTAATTGGCAACCGAGTATGTGTTCCTGAAGAGGGAGAATTGAGAAGATAAATTATGAATAAAGCATATACCGCTCTGTACATGATGTAACCCGAAAGTACAAAAATGTACTGGGATTTGAAGTCTTTTTATTGGTGGCCAACGATAAAGAAAGATGTGGCAGAATTTGTAACTAGATGTTTGACATGTCAACAAGTAAAAGCTGAACATCAAGCACCGGTGGAGAAATTACAATCATTGAAGATACTAGAATGGAAATAAGAGAGAATAACGATGGATTTTATGATCGGATTGCCATGAACACTTCGAAAACATGACGCGGTATGGATGATAGTTGACCGACTCACCAAATCCGCATACTTTTTGCCAATACAACAAACAGATTCTTTGGACAAGTTAGCATCTCTATACATCTCCGAGATAGTGAAGTTGTATGGAGTGCCATTGTCCATCGTGTCAGATAGAGATCTGAGGTTTACATCACATTTTTGGGGCAGTTTACAAGAAGCATTAGGTACTAAATTGCATTTTAGTACTATTTTTACTCGTAAACGGATGGGCAATCAGAGAGAATGATCCAGACTATGGAAGACATGATAAGAGCTTGTATATAGAGTTCAAAGGAAACTGGGATGATCACTTGTCGTTGCTAGAATTCACTTACAACAACAGTTTTCACTCTAGTATCGGAATGGCACCATATGAAGCTCTTTACAGAAGAAAGTGTCGAAGTCCGATTTGTTTGGGTGTTGAAGGCTTAAGACAAATTGAAGGACCAGACTTGATATAAAAAACTGTAGACAAAGTTCAAGTGGTCAAGAAATGCTTGAAAGCAGCCCAAGATCGCCAGAAGAGTTATATAGATAGACATCACCGGGAAATAGAGTATAATGTTAGAGAAAAGGTTTTTTTGAAGGTGTCACCACGGAAAGGAATTTTGTGGTTTGGCAAGCATGGAAAACTGAGCCCAAGGTATATTGGACCATATGAAATCCTTGAAAGGATTGGACCACTAGCGTATAGATTGGCCCTTCCAAGAGAATTATCTTCTATCCATGATGTATTTTATGTGTCAATGCTAAGACGATACCGATCAGACCCGAGTCACCTCATACAAGATCCCGAGATTGAAATCTCTGAGAAGCTGACTTATGTGGAGGATCCAATCGAGATACTTAATTGGAAGGTGAAGCAATTGAGAAACAAAGAGATTCCTATAGTGAAGGTGAAGTGAAGCCACCATTCACCTAAGGAGGCTACATAGGAAGTAGAAGAACAAATGAAGCAGAAGTATCTGTATTTATTTCCAGAAGATGGTGAGTAGTTAATTTCGGGGATAAAATTTCTCTAAGGAGAGGAGAAATGTAACACCTACCCTTTTTCATATGTATTTAATACGTATGCATTGCCTTTTTATGCATGAGAGATAGTGGACTTTGTTTGAGTTGAGATGGTGCATGTGTGTAGAGAGGGACTAGATTGCACAATATGTTTGGAGTTAGTTATAGCAATAGAAAGTTATGAGGGTATTGTACAATATGTCTACTTCATTAAGGGGCCAAGTAGATATTTGTTATGATATTGTATGAATATTAAATTAGAGTTTTATTGTTGGTTTTATGTGATAAATATGTATTTAATATGTTTATTGGGTATTAAATATAGAAGACTTTAGGGAGTGAAATTTGTAGGCTTTTGACTGGTGGGAGTTAAATGAGTATATTTAATTGTTTATATGTGCGTAGAGTGGTGTTGAGTTTGTAGAGATTTTTAAGAGGATGAAGAAGAGTAAATTATGAGTGATTTATGGAGAGCTTTGATCTTGCTCTAGCTAGCTATTGGGAGGCATTGGGAAGTCATATATCCATTAAAGTCATATTGGTAAGTTTTCTTCTGTTTTGGATTGATTTAAGTTGAGTTTCTTTAGGTTGCAATTTCGAGTTCTACCTCCTCTATTTTTTAGTCCCCTTATTTATGCCTTATCTTAGGCTATACAGCTTTAATTTAAGCAAGATTAGACTCCCTAGAACCTTCAAAGAGTCTTCTACATTTCTTGTATTTTGAGTCTGGGTTGATTTCGTTGTTTAGTAGGTCAATTAGGACCGGGCATTTCAGTGCTCATTCTGAATGCTTTATTTTGCCTGAATGAATTCTAAAATCCAAAATTAATTTCACATATGTCCGAATTGAGTGATTCTAATTGGAATTGGTAGTTGACACATAACCCTAGCTCTAGTAATAATTTAGGGGTTATTAGTTATGTATATGCATCTTTAAGTCATTTTGAACTTTGATCATTTGGGTGTACATTGTGAAATTGTGGTGAATGGCTATGTTTGATTATTGGAATTGTTATATGATTGTGTGTAAAAATTAGTAGAGAAAGAGGAGACCCTACTCAATAGGGGGAGCTTTTCTTTAATAAGGAGTTGAAGCCTTTTTGTAAGTAATTATTAGTATAATTCTTATATATAATGATTTCTATGTAATTATAGTAATTTGTTTATGTGTGGGTGTGTATGCCATTTGCTGTGGTAAGGATGATATAGATATGTGTGTATATTATTTGTGAGAATGTTGAAAGGTTGTTTGAATATGTGTGGTAATAATTTATGAATGATGTACACATGCTTAATTATACAATCCACTTGAGGTGGTATGAATTGTGATTTCACCATATTGTTAGAAATGAAATGAACCTTAAATTATGATGGTGAAATACATAAGCATATTGATTGTAAGGTATGAATTGAATATGCATATATGAGGAATACGAGGAAAACGTATGTGTATAGAGATTGAGCTCCACGATTTGAGACTGAGCTAGATAAAGAGTTTCAGGAATGGCCACTGGTATATGAAAAATATGAAAAAGAGAAAGTGAGCTTTGTGTGAAACGTGTGTGACGTGTGATGCTTCCGGCCGGACCACTAACTTGTATAATATGCATTGTTGTATTACATTATATATATATATTGAATGCGGATTGAAAAGGAAAATGTGGATGTAATAGTTGTGCAATGATGTTTCATTTTGTATACACCTATATGTGTGTGTTAGTAAATGTTGGTTGTTGTTGATGAATTGATGCTTGTATGTGTGTTATATTTGAACAGGACTTTTAGTTGTATGAATTGAGGCTATTTGGTGAAATGTAGTGCGGTGGCTGAAACCAGCTACTGGCGATCGCCAGCCAATGCTGGCAGGCAGGGCCACTGGCAATCGCCAGTCTTCTAGCATAGCCCGGTGATGTTTTTGGACCGTCTTTTAGTTCTAAATTAGTTTTTAATTCATGGTGTTGGTTCGATTATATGTATATTAGACTAATATACACTTGATGTGTATTTAAATTCTATGTATCTTCTTAATTAGTTCTTGAGGAGAATTATATATTTGGTTATATTAATAATTACTTATTTAGTTGCAAGCTTATTCCTTTGCAACTATGGTTTTTAGGTAATATATAGACTTGCCTGAGGTGCGTGCTTGATAGAAGCTTAAAGCTTGGTTTAGTGGTGAGCTCAGGTGGGACAACATCGTGCTTGATGTCGACATCTTCATCCACATGAGCATTTAGTATCATGGCATCTGAACATTTTGAAATAGAGTTCATTTGTATCTTTTAACATCATGTAAATATGTAATAAGTATTTTAATGTATCAAACAAAACTTTTCACTTATATATAAACTCTTAATATTTCCTATGTTTTTAGCATGCTACATGTGTTTGTTTAACATATTATGGACATATGTATGTGGTACCTAGAGGGTGCTACATTATGTATTTGAAAACATTTGGAATTAAGTGTTTATATATTGTGGTATTATATAAGTTCAATAGAATTGAAAATAAAAATTTAGGGATGAATTAAATTTAAAATAAAAATTTTGAAGTGTTATAAAAATGATAAAAATTAAAAAATATCATAGATTAATCATGTAAAGTTTAGAGGTAAAATTACATATTTGGCAATGATTTTTTTTAATATATATATATATATTGTTTTCATGATTAGGATGAGTTAGCAAGAGGGGACAATCTAAAGTCAATTCAATACTATATGAATGATACTGGAGCTTCAGAAGAGGTTGCCCGTGAATACATTAATGATTTAGTGCATGAGGTATGGAAGAAGATGAACATGGCAATGCTAGGTGAGTATACTTTTTCAGAACCTTTTATACATGCCAATCTAAATCTTGGATGAACAACTTAGTTCTTTTACCATTATGGAGACGGGCATGGTGTCCCAGGCAATGAAACTAAGAAAAATCGTATGCCTTTATTGCTGCAACCTTTTCCAATGACACAGGGACTCAATTGTTGTGTCAATGAATTGATGATAACTGGTTTAGCACTTAAATGGGTCATTTTCTTGTTTTATCGGTTTATGAACTACAAATAACTGTTGTGATTTCATTGCTATTTGTACTGGCCATTATTTATTTGATATTTCTATTTTCTATTTTTTAGAAGAAAATAAGTTATGCACAAGAAAGTGGTGTACTTGCACTAATAGACTTTGGGATTTACTTGAAAATGTTAAGAGTTAATTGCTGATGAATATGAAGAAAGCTCACTATTTATTTTTTTGAGTTGGTGTTCTACTTGGAAGTTTATCTATTTTGTTGGCTTGATCTGTGCTTAATTATAGGAGATTTTTTTTGAAACGCTTAATTACAAGAGATTAGTACATGTGTTAAATATTTTGAAAATTTATAATATACCCATGATAAACTAGAAGTCTGGCACTATAAATTAATGTTTTTTTATTCAATAAAAAAATCAAGATTTGTCTTTGGCCTGGGACTTGGGATTAAATCAAGTTATTGTCGAAACAGATAGCACAACAGCTCTCAGATTGATCTAGAATAAAGATAGCAACATTCATATTTATGCTGGCATTGTGAGAGACCTTCATAAGTTGATGAGCAGAAGCTGGGTTGTGAAGTTGTAGCACATATAAAGGGAGGCTAATTTTTGTGCTGATTATTTAGCCTTCTCTACATTATCGTTGCCTATTTGTAATCATGTGATTACGGAACCTCACTCTGATATGTTACATTAGTTAGCTCATGATATTACGGGAGTTGCATATTCTAGAGATCTTTTGATATAGTTTGCTTTGGCTGTTGCCACCATTTGTTCCAAAAAAAATCTTTTTTTATATAATTATTTTAAAATAAAATAATTCAAATGGATTAATTAAATAATTTTAACAAAATAAAAATTATAATTAATTAAAGAGTTGTAGAAATTTGGAATTTTGATCTATTTAAGATTAGCACTATGTTTTTTCATAAAGATGTTAAATGACAAAAAATTTGTCCAAATAATTTTAAACTTTATGAACCAATGATTGGTGAACTTTATTGTTCCATTGATGAATCTTAGTGAAACTCCGATGGTGAATTGTAATTAATGTAAAAATAATAACGGAATTTCAATAAAACAAAGAAAATTTGCATAAACTAAATTACATAGGAAGTTAAAATGTGTTAGATTGTTGATAAAAGTTGTCTAAGTTATTGATTGATGAAGTTGTTTGTTGTCTTCTGTGCTTTCAGTTCTCTTTTCAAAGCTTCTAGTATGTTAACTGTTTCCAATAACTGTAATTCCACATCAGTTTAAAGCTCCACTTGTTTTCTTATTTACTGCAATTTCCTCAAATGATGCTTTGTATGTCCAATATTTATTTCTCTACTATCATAAATATTTGTCCAACCAATAGTGTAGTAATTTAATGTAGTTAATTAATTAATCAATAATTCTAATTTGCTCTAGTTGATCCATATTTTTTTGGATTGAAAGGGCATTTTAGTAAACTTAGGTGGGTGTTGCATAATTTAGATTGTAAAAAAATGTTAAATATCGAAAGTGTCCTTCATGTGAATCGTAAAAAATTTTAGTTTGAAATTCAGCTTGAAAATAATTTCCCTCTTATTTCACTAAACTATTTCCCTCTTTTCTTGACTAAACACCTCGGTAATTTCATATTATTCAATGTATACTACTCAAATCTCAATATGTTATGATTGGAAATTCTTTCACTCTTCCCTCTTCAGCCTACTTCACCAGACAATGTTTATAAAATCTATTTATTCATATATAGTATCAAAACAAAGTCTTGAGGTTAAAGCTGTGGAGTTGAAAAATAAGAACATGAATGCTGGAAGCAAGTATTATGTTGTGTTTAGAGGGATGAGACCCAGTATATACTATTCATAGAAAAAATGTGCAGTTTCAATGATTGGATTTAGGGAAAGTTTGTTTCAGTCATTCCTACAATAGAAGAAGCAGTTGAAATATGGACAAATTTTTTTTTAATCAAATAGAGTTAATGAAATAAGTTATAGCGAAGAGTGTTATTCAAATCAGAGTAAAGGTTTGGGAAGATTGAAAAGAAGACAAACATTACAAATAGTCATTGGATGAAGAACAGTGTGATTGGAACATTTGGTAGTTTAAATTTTTATTGTATTGGTTGTTTTGTCTTTATTTTTCTCATTAGCATTTTAGTGGAAGAGATATTACTATAGCACTCATTAAGTAATATATAAAGAACCTATTTGTTTTTGTAGTTTGATTGTTTTAAAAAAATGTTTGAAATATGTTGCATTTGAAGGTTCTATTAATTGAAAGTTTTATGTTGATGGCTTGAATACACATACCATTTCATTTTTTAACAGTATATTATATTTGGATGATGATTATTAAGTTTATTAAAGATGTTGTGATTGATGGAATTACTATACATAATGGATACAGTATATTTAGAAGGCATTTAAATTACAATTGCCATTTATCAAAAAATTATAGGTTCTTCCATTCTCATTTGGTTTCTTTCAATGACATTTATTGTTATATAATTTCCATGTTAATTCCAGTGATTTAAAATTTTGAAGTTAGGAAATGTAGAGCCTTTAACATAATTAAACAGTTAACTCTAGGAAGAAAGAATTTTTCGATGGATGTACACGAAATAGAAGTATATGGAAGATGTACATTTGTTGCAAATGGATTCACCATTCATAATGTTTAAGCAAGCTTCACCATATAAATTTGACATCTTTTTTATTAGTTTGTATATAGTAGTAATTACAATTGATGTATCATGACAGTTTCAATGTTATGAACAAGTTATATTCATATGGTTTAATTTGCATGTAATATTCTTTAAGAATCTTAAATAGTACACCTATGTAATCATTTTTTAACAAATTCAATCATATATGCACATAGAATAGTATGGTATGTATGGAATTATAGTTAGCAACATATTTAAATGTAGGAAAAAAATACTTGCATTTCTAAAGAAAAAGTGAGTTAAACTACAAAATGATTTGAAACACTACTACAAGAAAGAAATAAAAAGAAGTTGAAAGGATACCATTCAGAACATTAAAGACAAAAGGATAACAAGATTCAGAAGATTAAATTTTCATTGAAGACTCTGAACTCTCAGTCAAATCAATATAGTTAGCCTGGGCAATAGATGTGACTGCTTCTGCTTTTGCTGCTTCACCTTCTACTAATTCCTTCTCTATCATTTCTTCTTTTGTATTCCTCTTTTGATAAAGAAAAATGTCATATATTGCTACCAAAGGTTGTGGTTCGAGGATTCCATTTTGTGTTATTGAGTCCTTTTTGCTCTTAATTTGTTAATAGATGTACAACCTAACATTTTCTTTTAGATCTTAAAGGTCACTTCTGCCCGCTTTGTATAAAGCTCAAACTGAATCAGAGCTTGGTTTACAACTCCATTCTTCAGGTTATTTACCCTCCATGCTGATATTGTCACATTGTTTTTGGTTTTAGGGTGTGTAGGGGTTGAAGGCTTTGTGGATCAATGCCCAATAGTTGATTTTTTTCTATTCAATTTATACTAGTATTCAATTGCTTTTTTAGAAGTTGTAGTAATTATTATATGAGACGACAGTTATCTTGTTATCTCATGAAGTCATATTTGTGCTCCCATGAAGTATATTAGTTTTCCTAAAAGAGACTTAACTTAGAATTATCAATTATAATTAATTGACAACACATGTATTTTTGTATACTTCACCAAGATAAACGATGTCGTTCACGTTCTACAATGCTCTAGCATCAAAAAAATAAAACATCTTCTAAGTAGAATTACCAAAACTAAATGATGTCGTAATATTTATATTTTACTGTATTACTTTTTTCCAACAAAACACTATAGGCTTTACAGAGAACTTAAGATCGAAAATGATGTCATCTTATAGTACACATAAACCAAACATTGTACTGAATTCAAAATCTAAGCTATTAGTATTCAGACTCATACTTTCCAGGCGAAGTTTATGGATTTAGTAATTTCAAAATGATCTTATTTGATAAAATGTCTTTCTCAACAAGATTAGATATTGGGTTTGAAGTCCATCACATCTTACTAAACGAGCCGTATTGGTAGTTTGCATATTTTCCATTCAAGTGCTTGTTAAATTTGATAGTAAGAGGCTATGAGTGGCACTTTGTGTTATTTAAATAAGTCGATACTTCTAGAATTTATATATGAAAACTGATTTAAACCACATATTGGTTTAAATATTTGTTACATGATTCATCCAACGAAACCAAAACATAGAGTAAAAAATAATAGAAAGCACAACATAAAGTCATGAAAATTAAAATTCTCAGAAGCTGCCTAGGGGTGAGCACGGTCAGAAGCTGCCTAGGGGTGAGCACGGTTCGGGAAAATCCAGGAAAAAAAATTTCCAGTACCAGTACCATTTTTCGGTACGGTTCAGCACGGGGATACTGTGTCTTACCAGTTTTTCGGTACGGTTCGGTATAAAGATTTGGTTCTTTCAAAACGGATCGGTATGGTTCGGTACGGTTCAAAAATTCAGAAATTTATATTATTGATTAAATTTATATTTATTAGCAACAATTAAATAAAAAAATTTACTTTAGAATTCATTACAAAAAACAATGATAATACTAACTAATAAATATGTTAAATAAAGTTAAATTAATTGTATTATATAATA
>CATIWO010429795.1:0-12357 GCA_949673435.1 Macaranga tanarius
GTGAATATCCATGCAATCATAAATCTTACATCATATGTTCGATCCACCCATCACATGAGTATCCACATGTCTATTCTGATATCTCATATCAAGTAGCATGAGACTCACTACCTCCCACTATCGATATCACATACCGATCAACAAAAATAGACAAAGGTGATAGTCTAGGGATTAATAGTACCCATATATTAATCCAATGACTATGAACATTTATAGCATATGTACCAAATGAGTTTGTCACTCATATTATCAACTCTTGATAATAAACTAATCCAACATAATACTAAAGGTAAATACTCAAATAAACAAACACTTTGATTTAAATGAATATTTTATTGCCAAAGGGATAAATATACAATGTCTACATACAATAATGGCCCTAGGACACATCTATACTAACAAATATATATATAAAGGAAATAATACATGAATACACGAGAACCTTTAGGAAAGATATAACGATGAGCACCATCACATATGATACTAAAAGATAGTAAGTCTGTGACACCCCTCCCCAATGACACCCCATTAGATAGCACCAATACTTTTACTGTTCTGCCCGAGATGTCGACGTGGAGAGGCGCCACTTCTATATTAAAACTGCTCTAACATGACCACCATTTTACTAAAAAATCATAATCACATAAATATTTTATCATCTAACCACAATGAGTAATAGTTGGCAAGATTCACATAAGCTCATTTGATAAGAAATATCTACAATAATATATACATAATAGATAGTAAACGTACTGCTTGTTCTTCGGAATTCTTACTGTGATATTATTGAATTACACCTTTTTGTACTATGTTCACTCATTGAGTATTTTCTCGTGAAAATACTCACACTCCTTTTTATAAATTATTTTTCTAAAATAGCAAGTTGTTGAGAGTAGTTGTTTGAAAGATAATCAGGCACATAGTAAGTGAAGTAGATACATCGGAGAATCTAAAGAGTAAGGTTCTATAGAATATTTGGTAATAGATAGTGCTATAAGTTTTAAGTAATTTATATTCGATAGTTGTAATGTGAAACTTATGTATGCTTTCGAAGGTTATTAGGTTTGATTATTTCATAATAGATATATTTGTAAGAGATGTATGTTTATATATTTTAAGTTGTTATTGAATTATAGTAAATGAAATGGATAAGATAGAAGTAATACTTAGCCACAATAGTACTCAAGTTAAGTAAGTCAAGGGTATGACCTTCTAATATAGGTACTGGTGGGGTTAGGTGTTACAATTTTAGTATCAGAGCTTAGGTCAAAGAGCCTAGGTTGGTAAAATTTTAAGGATTTTAGAGTTGTAAGTGGGAATGAAATGAGAAGTGAAGATTAAATGTTTTAGTAGATTAATTGATTGAGAAAGTGGAAATTGACTATGACTGTGTTTTAGAACTTATAGTTGATTGACGAGTTTTATTAGGGTCGTGTGCACATCAAGTATGAGATTCGTATCTATTGGTGTTGTATCTAAAGAACAAGGTGTTAGTAGAAATAATTAGCAGAAATATAACATATGAGATCGAAGAAATAATTGGAGATCAAATAATGTTTCAGTACTCAATAATTTGAGGATTTAAGATCCGACTATGATTACAGTTATTAGAACGAGTAACTAGAACTTCTTATCTGCTGGTAGTTAGAATTTACGTTTGTTTGTAAAATAGGTTGATTTGAAATATAGAGAAATTGAATAATGATAGAAGTGAGATTCAGTTAAGATTGATAATATAAATTATTAAAATGTCTCAATTATGAGTTACAGAAAGATGATAAGATCTAGAGGTGAAGAATATAAGGAATATTTGAAAAGTAATTGTTTTTTAACAATTTGATAATTAAAAGATTATAATCTAATTATGAAGATGGTCGATGGAACTTATAGATGATGGTTAGTTTTATTAAAATTGTGTGCTTGGTTGGAGTAAAATCTAAAATTAATAAAGTTATATTTTGATTTATACCATTCTGCAATATAGAGATGTCTAAATAGTAGAAATTGAGATGTTGATGGAAATAATTTAGTTGGAATATGCTTTGTAAGAATGAAAAATTATGAATTAGAATGAGGCTTGAGGTTGAGGTAACCTATTAAAATTATATATTTATGAGAATCAATATAAATATTTTATGGATATTCAATTCGCTGAAAAAGGAATGGAAATAAGGATGAGGAATGAATAAGGAAGTGAAAAGCAATAGAGATTCTAAATTATTATTTAACCTAAATGAAGTAATGGTATGAAGTTGACTGTGTGAAATGAACTTTAACGAGGATAGTGAGCTAGTGGAAGAATTATTAAATTATGATAAGGGTGTAAGTATGAGGAATAAGTACGGTAAGAAGGTGGTTGTATAAGTAAGTGTGTGGAATAAGGAGCTAAGGTTTGGAATTTAAATCTTTATTTGGAGTTGTTCTAATATCCTTAAAGGTATAGTTAAGGAAAAAACATATATTAAGTTCAATTGTATATCAGATTAGCACATTAGAGTTGCGCAGTGGAAGCAGAATGAGCAGACTTCTGTCTAAGGATAAATCGATGATTAGTTTATTAGTTGAAAAGAACAGCTTGAAAGTTTTTGCTACTACAAATTATGGTAGCAAGTGATGATGATGATGAGCATAGGATAGATATATATATATATGGCAAATGTCGATGTGATTAAGGTTTGGTAAATATTAGCAAATGAAATTATATTTTGATAGTGAAGATCATTGACTTATTTAATTTTATATTTCAGGATATGGCACGTCTTAGGGGAGGAAGGTTAGCTAATCAGAATAGAGGTAGAGGTAGAGGCCGAGGTCGAGGTCGAGGTGCTGTAGGAAAAAGAACTGGTATAGCCAATTGGACTAAGAGCTCTAATAGGAGTTAGACATAAATAAGAGGAGCTTAAGTAAGTGATGGGCATGAAAGCTCAAGATCTAGGGCTTTCAAACTAAATATTAGTAACATACCTAGGAGAACACAAAACGGTCATCATCCGCCAGTGCCATAGAATGTTATAAATCCTTTAATACTTCCAGTAGTGCATTTAAATGCCATAAAGCTAGCACGCACTATGATTACGGTGTTAATGAAGAATGAGAGGTATAAAAATCCTGGAAATATAATTGAACACGCCAAAAAGTGTGGGGTGTATGATTTTTATGGTGCTTTGAATCCTGGTCAAGCTGATAAATGGATAAAGACTATAAAGAAAGCCTTTAATACATTACAACTAAGTGATAAGGAGAAGATGAGTAATGTATTTGGCTTGATGTTTGATAGGGTGAAGGTTAAATAGAGTTATCATGCACCAAGGGAAGCAATGTGGGAAGTGGAGGAACATGTAAGACAGAAGTATCCATATCTTTTTCCAGAAGGTGGTGAGTTATTAAATTTTGAGAATGAAATTTTATAAGGATGGGAGAATTATAACGCCTGTAAAGTAGGGGCATGCAATTTTAATGCATTTAAATTAATGTTATTTGTTAAGATTTAACATGATGCATTAGCACTCATGTGTGTATGAAGTATATGAATTGTATGCATCTTATGGGTAGTTACTTGTTGAATTATATGTGAACTATTGGGGGTATGTGGTTAGAGAGTGGTGTTGTTAGACTGGAATTCGGGTGTTGATTATGACTAAATTATAAGGAAATAGGGGTTTGAGTGATGCAATTATAAGTTTAAGGATTAGATGGGAAGAATGGCATTTTATTAAGGAGATAAGGGGATATTTGATGATAAATATCATAATTTTTGTCTCTATCTTCTTCTTCTCCAATGTGGCTTGCATTAAATGTATGAAGAAGTGTGTGAGGGATGAGGAGAGTTGCACCCAAATTATTTTCAAAGAAATTAGGGATTTGGTGAAGATAGAGAGTGGATTTGGCTGAGGAATTGGGAGTCTAAGCTGTAATTAATAACTTTCAAAGTTCTAGAGCATCTTTTGGTAAGTTAATTATATTTTTTATTGAGTTGTGATTGAGTTTGGGTAGTTTAAATTCGTGCTCTATTTTTGTTGAAATTTCAACCTCTATGTTTTTGCTATACCTCAAGATATAGAGCTCCAAATCTAGTTTTGTTTGATTCTAGAGAAACTTTAGAGAGTCCTATATAACTCTCAAGTTTTGAGTTTGAGCTAAAAATGTTGTTTAGATGGTCGAAATGGATCAGACATTTTATTGCTCATTCTGTCACATTATATGACCTGATATAGCCATAATTGCTATAATTAATTCTATACATATGATAAATGAGTGATTTTAATTGAGATTGAAAGTAGACTCATGTATGTAGAGTTTGTGTGAATTTGGTGATTATTGGATGTGTGTGTGATTCTTGAGAGCATCATGAATATCATGTATTAAAAATGCTAATAGCAGTGTATATAGGTTGGTTGTGTGTTTTCTTGTATATTGGTTATATGGTGATATTAAGAGATTTAATGGATTATTAATGTGTATGTTTGATCACATATATTGGATGAATGATATATATATTCATGATGATGAATTATGAATAAATTATAGGAGAGCCGGAAGCCAGTGGAAGTGGAGCCCACTAGAGGAGTCGTTGCACTCTAAGTTGGGAAGCTTTTTGAGTAAGTAGTTACTAATATAACTATACCTTAAATTCTCTCCTTATGTTAATATATTTATACTATGAGATTTGGTGACGTTGATTGATATTACCGTTAGTATATGTGTATTATTATTTTGAGATGAATTGGAATGGTTTATGTTACTTAGTGGAAGTAACATGGTGATGATTTGATATGTATGAATGAGATGAGAAATGATAATTGTTATGATAGTGATGTTGGAATTGTGTGAATGTGAATGTGAGATATGAGCCGGGCGAAATAGTATGTGTGAAGTGAGATATGAGTCGGGCAAAAATTAGCAAGCCAATATAAAATAATTATGGATTATTAAAATATGTGAGATATGTGTTTATTTATATCATATATGGTGAGGATGAGTCGGGTGGATATTGTGAGACATTAAGATGTGAATGTGTTGACTATGGATGTGTGTTGATTTATATATATGCACACATATGAATGATATATTATTTGATAGCCCTCTCTTGATTGATATTGAGTTGTGGAGTGGTTTTGAGCCACTTAGAATTGTGTGAATTATGTTATCAGGTGAAGAACACGAGCTGAGACACAGGCATGTTCCATACCGTGTAATAAGACACTGGCGTGTCTCAAGTTGTGTGTTAAGACACGGCATGTCTTAGTCGAGACATAAGTGTGTTCAAGATGGCATTTTTGTCTAAAGAGATACATGGGCAGAGACATGGGCGTGTATGTATGTTGATTTTTGGACAGAGAGATACACGGGCCATGACACGGAAACACCTTTGGCCGTGTAAGTATGTGGAATTTGAGGTACACGGGTCAAAATTGTGTATCGACTGTGTTTTTAGTTTAGAGGACTACACGAGGAGACATACACCCGTATAGTCCATATATTTAGATTTTCTAGTTATTTCTTGCTAATTAGTTCTTAAGAAGATAATGTATGCTTATATTAGTTATTACTTATTGAGTTGCAAGCTCATTCCTTTGCAAATGTTTTTCTTTTTAGGATATTATAGAAAATCTTGAGTTACATTGTCCATTGTCGTTAAGCATTTCTCAGGTAGGCCAGTGGCGAGAACTTCACTCATATGTTCAGTGATATCATTGTGCATCTCAGTCCATTGGCATGATCATATCATTTTGTAATAGAGGGTTGTGTGAAAGGTTACAATGTATTTGTAACTTAAGTACTTGATGTATATAAGTACTTTATATATATATATATTAGATTTTATTTTCTATGAATTTGTAGTATAGATTATGCTCATTTATTATGATTCCTGGTATGTTGATGTGAGGGGGCATCACAGTTATTTAGAGAAGAGTTTATTAAGGAATATCTGATAGAAAATTATAGGAAAAAGAAGGTGGCATCATTCATTAGACTAGTGCAAGGATCGATGACTGTTAGAGAATATGTTGAGAAATTTGGAGATCTATATAAATATGCAAAAAATATTTATCCAACAGAGGAGATGAAGATAGAAAAATTTAAAGAAGGATTGCAAATTATTTTGAGATGTAAGCTGAATTTATATACTAGAACTACATTTAAAAGCTGGGTAGAGAAAGCTATAAAGAAAGAGAAGTTAGACAAAGAGTTAGAGCAAACTATGAAGGCTAGAGCTAGTCAATTTGAATCTTATGAACAACATGGAAAAGGAATAGAAAGTGAACAGTCATTATACCATCCATATTCTAAGGGTAAAAATAAGGTTGGAGAAACTAGTCAATCTTAAAGTAGTCCAATATCGAAAAAAGAGCCAATGGCACCACCTAGGCAGAAATTACTTGTAAACTCTGTACAATTAGGAAGAACTGTAAAATCTTGGTGCAATAGGTGTAAGATATACCATGAAGGAACTTGCTCTAGAAAAGATGTTAGATGCTTTCGATGTAACGGATTAGGGCACTACGCCCGAGAATGTGCTCAAGTTATATAAAAGGAATGATCCGAGCAAGGATCATATGCACTTAAGAATGCAACAACTATTACTGGTCGAAGTGAAGCTAGTACTCTGCAGAATAGGTTTAGAGAACATGATGGTGAGCAGTAAACTAGAATGTATATAGCATCAGAGCAAAAAATGGCAAATCTACCTAATATAAACAGAGGTATGGATAATCTATCAGGTAGATTCTTTAGTAGTTAAGATAATTTTAGTATTGTAAGTTTATTCATATTAATTGCACTTGTGTTAATAAAAAAAATTGCTATAAGAAATAGTGTTAAGTGGGACATGGAGAAAAGAGATATATCTATAAGAATGAAAAAAGAAATGGAATAACCAGAGATTTTATTTTTATATCAACATTATTGCAAAGGTTACAACCTGAGCCTAATTTTGATGAGTAACAAAAATGATAAAAATAATATTGTTGCTATTGTACTTAAATCGAGATATATGACAGCAAGCTAATTAATGATAAAGTGATAAATATGTGTGAACGAAAATTGTCAAATGTGAATGCAATTTGTCAAGTGCAAAAGCTCATGGAGCCCAAATGCAAGATGCTGAAAGGTATTTCAGTATTTGAAGAAATTAGCTTTGTGTGTGAAAAGTACTTGAGAGCAAATCTGCACCATTCATTGAGCAAATCTGATAGTTTTCAAGCTCTGAATTTTATTTATGTTTTTGGCTAAAAAGACAAAGAAACATTTTCTGTAGACAAGTTAATTATGTACATCAGTAGAATAAATAGCTCTATGACACCTGTCTCACTATCTCTTGTCTTTTTTATAGATAAAGCAGCACAACACACACTTCTGCATTGCACTCACTCTTACACAAGCCATGCACAACGTTTTTGGCAGAATAGCACGATTTGTCCTTTAATTATTTTATCAAAAGAATTTTGTGATTTGTTCAAATGGTATCTCTTTCTAGCTCAGCCCTTAGTATAAATAGCTCAACCTATTTTCATTGAAGGGCAGAGACCATCATATTGAAAAATTGAAGCATTGTACTTCATACATTGTTCATTTGCTCTCTCAAGTGCTTATAGGATTCATTTATATTTTCTTGAGTGAAAATTGAGAGAAAAATATTGAAAATCTTTTGTAATCAAGTGAGGAAGGTCCTCAACCACCTATTTATAAGCTTGCGGTGTAAGTTTCCTAGTTGATCTGCAAAACTAGTGGTGAGGAGTAGTTATCTAGTTCTATTCGAAAGCAAGAGGGGTGCAGTTTTTTTGGAGCTGTTTGAAAACTTGATAGGGAGTAGTTTCTGAATCTATTTGAAAATCAGTTTGTGGGGTAGTTCTAGCAATAGGATAGTTGCAGATAAGACTGTACTCCAAGGCTTGTCTCTTTCCCGTTAAAAGAGACTGAGATTGAAATCTTGAGGAGTGCCTCAAGGAGTGGATGTAGGTAGGTAGCCAAACTACGATTAAATCACTGTGTCTGATTTCTAGTCTCTTTGCTCTTTTATCTTTAGTTTCATGCATGCTCACAAATATTTCTGGTTCTGATTTTTACTATCGATTTATTTTCAACTGAGTGCCTGCTTGAAAATTAGCTCCTATACTTGCACTATTTTACTTCATGTATTTGTTTTGATTCCTTATTCAAAAATCCAAAAATATTAGTTTTACTCAGTTAGTTAATCTATTCTGCTTTTTAAATATTTAGTTCTGATGTCTTGCATCTTTAAATTTGAGCTTTTCATTCTGATTTGATATCTCTGATAAATAGTTTTTCAAAACTTCCATTGTGCTAGTTTTTGTTAAAATTAGTTTTTAAGTTTTATACCATTTTTCAAAAAGAGCTCAATTCACCCCCCTCCCATCTTGGGCAGCCTATCGGACCCAACACTTGGTATCAAAGCAGGTCTCTGAAATTGTTTCTAAGGTTAATACCTTTGAAAGATCTAAAATGGCTGCTAGTAGTTCTAATGCTGTCCAAAGTGCATCAGGATTACTTGAGGGAAATTCCATCACTCGTCCTCCTCTTTTTAATGGCACAAACTATGCTTATTGGAAAAATAGAATGAGAAATTTTATACAGGCTGCTGATATCGATTGCTGGAGAGTCATTGTTACTGAACTGATAGTTCCAACCAAAACTCAAGCTGATGGAAGGAAAGTCACTATCCCAAAAGCTAGTTACTCTGATGATGACTGGAAAAAGATCCAACTGCATGTAAGGCACTCAACATGCTTCATTGTGCATTGAATGTGAACGAGTATAATAGAATCTCAACTTGCACATCAGCAAAACAAGTATGGGACAAGCTGGAAGTCACCTATGAAGGGACAAATCAGGTTAAGGAGCCAAAGATTAACTTGTTATGGAGAGATTATAAGCTTTTTTTTATGAAACTAGACAAAACTATTTCTTCAATGAATTCAAGATTCTCTGAAATAGTGAACTCACTCAAAAATCTTGGAAAGGAAATCACTGAAGAAGAAATAGTGAAGAAAATCCTCAGATCTTTATTAGAAAGATGGGAGACTAAAGTCACGGTTCTCTATGAAGCTAAAAAACTGAAGGAATATTCTTATGATGAGCTTGTCGGTTTTCTACTGACACATGAAATGATGATGAGAAGCAAAGAAAAAGAGAAGGAGACAACTAGTGATAAAAAAGAAGAGAAGTGATCTAGCTCTCAAAATCAGCTCAAGCAGTGAAAGCTCAACTAGCTCAGAAGACGACGATGACCTTGCACTATTCACAAGAAGGTTCAAAAGGATGTATCAAAAAGGTGGAAGGAGCTACAGGAACAACATCAAAAAGATGTTCAGCCCCAAAGCCAATCCTCTACAGAAAAAGGAAAAGTAAGAAGTGATATGTTTTGAATGTAACAATCCTAGACACTGTAAGACTGATTGCCTGAAGTTGAAAAAGAAGTTCAATAAAAGCAAAGCCAAGAAAGCTATGGTTGCTATATGCAGTGACAGTGAAAGCTCAAGCTCAGGGGAAGAAGAGAAGTCTAATAAAATTGCAAACCTCTGTCTAATGGCTTTTGAAAGTGAAGTGGTGGGTGTCGAATCTAACAAAAATAAAATTCTACTCTAAAAATAAATATTTGTAGCAAGGGTTGAGTAGAGTCATTTTCCAAGAGATTGATCAAATTATTAAATCTAAATTTTACTTTGAAACAAGAAATAAAAAGGAGATTTTTATTTATGGAAAAATAAAATAAAATTAAAACAAATAAATCATAAAGTAGAAAATTAAAAAAAAATAAATCAAATATTAAAAACTTCTAGTCAAGAGATATCTCCGTTATGATTCATTCAAATTGATCATTAAATACAAATAGATAAATTTCTACTTCTTCAAATAAATTGATTATGAACACTAATAAGCTCAAGTATTCTGCTCTTCCTTATTAATAATTTAAAAGAGATAAGATCATCTAATAAATCTTATTTCTCAACAACCACTAAACAAGCTCTTAGGATTTAATTGAGAAATATCATTAAGAATTAGAAAAGCTACTAATTCCAATCAATAAAATACAAGCTTGATTATTTAAATTGGACTAAATAAATTCACCCACACTAGCCTTAAGGATTCAATTCAACAAAATCAAATAAACAATTACAGATTTATAAATTTAACTAGCAATATTCATTCAATCAAAATCAGACGTCAATAATTTTAATTGAACAAAATAACATTAAGTATAGAAAATATTCAAATATTTGAGAAGAGAAAATAATGAAAACAAATTCTCACAATTTATTCGTGAATCATACCTTAATATCCTTGACTAAAAAAAGAAAATTCAGCCACTCATGGCTTATAAAAACTCTAATTTAAAAATAAAGAAGACTGAAAAATAATAAGGTTGAATGTATGAATCAATAATTCTTCTCTACACATAAACCTCCCTTTTATAAAGAACCTATCCTAAAAATTTCCTCAAAAGATAATCATATAAACCAGAAACTTTTCAGAGGTCGAATTTGTTACCAAAATAGGGTAGAAGAATTAGCTAAAATAAATTTCAATAATAGTAGTCCCTAAGTATCTGCACTGCACAATTTCCGCGTAAGCGTCCGTGGGCACGCTTAAGTTCAAATTCCTGTTAAAAATCATAGTCCAGACTGCACTTTGACTTCTGCTCGATTCTTGACTTTAAAAATCCAATTTCAGCTCCTTTTTATGCATTAGTATGATTTCCTACTAAAAAGATAAAATAGGAATTAAATCAAATATTTATTTTAGCAATTAAGCACAGAAATAAGAATTTATTATAAAGATAAATAGGAATATTTTGCTTTATCAAATTGCCCCACACCAAACCTTTGCTTGTCCTCAAGCAAATTAATTTTTACACCCCCTAACCTTGTTATACCTCCTCTTCAAATTTTTTCCAAAACTCAACATGCCTCAAAACAAATTCTTTTAAAAATATATTTATGATTAATTCAAATGATCTTTCAATGTTATCCAAAGATGAAAGACTTAACACCCTCACAAGATGTCACTAAAATTACTCGAGTGTTTAGGCTAAGTATTTTACAATAAAGTACTTAAGTCACAAAATAAAAAGGAATTACCATATGCTTGCCATCCAATCAAATCTCCACCACTAACCATTAATTCACATAAAAATCAAAAGGTCTTTAATTGGGTTGTAATGGGGCTAAGGTCAAAGGTATAGAAAAAAGAAAATTTAGGCTTAAAATAAATTGAACATAATAAATAAATGCCTCTACTTAAAAAGAAATCCTACAATTTAAGGAAGATAGAATCTTTTATTTCCTCATCGTGGGCCAATATGCTTCTTCTTCTTCTTCTTCTTTTTTTTTTTTTTTTGAAAACAAATTCTACTAAGGCCTTTGACCTTTATACTGACATGATTCAGCTTATGATCCTTTTTCAAAGGCAATGGCCACTTTTATTTATTTTTCTTTAGATCTTCCCTTTTCAAGATATCAAGCTCAAAATCTGCAGAAATTTCATAATAATTTATTTACTAGTTCAACAAACAAATGGTCAAAATTATAGTTTCAAACAAAAAATAGGCTCATGTAATTTTTTTTAAGGTTATTTCTAAGAAAATAGCTATAGGCTCAAAGTGGCTCATTAATGGATAAAAAGGGCAGGCTAGCAAGAAAAAGGCTTAAAAGAAAATGGTTATCATCCTAAATGCCCTTATCACTTTAATGAAATGAATTAGGAATGTGATCTCAAAATAAATCTCATAGTAAGTTCTAGAATTCACAATCTATATTGGACACACTCACAAGAAAAATAAGAACACATATAATGTATGTTCATTTAGGCTCAAAATCTCACAAACAAATATTACAGGTTAAAAAATTGGTGCTTCAATCCTGTAACTTTATCATCCAAATCAGACCACTTAAATGATGTCTCAAGAAAGCTTAAATACCAAAGTTAGAGATATGAGAATATGTACTTTAATTTTTTAAAGGAAAATAAACTTAGCCAAAAGATGCTTCTGATGCGGGATGATTTTATAATACCCTAGTCTCTAAGACTTAGTATAGAGTAAGTAGGGTGTCGAACACTGGAAAATTGCAAATTTAGTATTAACCAAATAGATAATAGGATGGATAGGCAATATATTTATAATAAAGAGAATTGTTGAATTAACGCAATCTGCATTATCGAAACAGTAGCTTCAGGCTACCCAAGATATAAATCCCTCTAGAAGCGATAATTTTAATAAAACTAATACTAACTACACTATACTAATTTATTTAATAGTCTAAAATTCAAATTAAATATGGTTTATTAGAAATACAATTAGGAATCAATTAAGAACTACAAAAATAATGAATTACTATA
>CATIWO010429871.1:0-31243 GCA_949673435.1 Macaranga tanarius
CTGTACTTTTCATTTTTTATTAGTTTGGCTCCTTAACTTACAAAATGGTCACCATTTAAATATTTAAACTTATTAAAAATAAGACTTATACACCTTTCCTACCATTTGAAAGGTCTAAATAGTTTTTTTTGTAAGGTAAAATAAAACTATTTAGATACTGAACTGGATGAAAAATATTTATAAGTAATGTTTTTAGCAAGTTAAGGTGTTAAAATATCTGAAAAAATAAACTGAAAAAATATGCCAAGTTAAAGAGGCTGCGAATGTATTAGGGTTCAACAATAACTTGTACAATTATGTGACCTTTCACCTTTCGTCCATGATCACAAGCATCATCACTGCTGACAAGCACCCTGGCTGCCCATCTATTGCCACAGAAAAAAGAAAAAAAGTGCTAAAAAATTTCAAAATTTTTAGTTGATAACTTATAAAACAACAGAAGGAGAAATTTACTGACATCATTTATAATTAAAATAGAACTTTGTAACCCACTAAACAGAAAACTATGTGCTTCTTGTCATCCTGAAAAACATCCCCCATAATGTTCTCTTTTTGATGCCTATTAGCAACTTGAGTAGTTGTTCTATGACCACTTGCAGAAAAATATGCAATATCTATTTTCCAACGATGACTCTTTTTTTAATTGGACAATAAAAGTGGTACGAGGGTTACAAAGTTGACTAGCCCAATTCATATAGCTATAAACTTGAACCATGATGGCCACACAATAAAACCTAGATCAAGACTTCAGCTTTTTGGGCTTGGTTACTTAAACCAGGAAAAGGATGGTGCTTAACAATACCCAACAATCATTTATAATTCATCATCATAAACAAGAAGTGACAGGATAGTAAACGTACGCGCAAGACATTGGAGGGTTCCACACGATTCCTGCAATCACCACTAACTGTGGATAGAGAAAATTACTGTTATTTATGCCGCTGAACTGACCAATGAACTAAAAAAGATGAGCATTGTTTTATGAGAATGAATTTAAGCAAAAAAAAAAAAAAAAACTAAAATCATGGGCTCTGTAAACAACCTCGTCAAATGCCCCGGCTGGACTGTCTTCGTAGTTGGCAAGAAAAAAGCCACCAAGAGTGTAGCTGCAGAGCCAAAACAAGAATTTATTGAACTGTGCATTCTTCAGGATCAGACAACCACTCTAGTTATGAACATATATATATGTGTGTGTACCCAAAAGCTTCAACTAATCTGAATTCTTTGGGAATGAATGCTCGAGCTGTTTCTGCTTTGACAAGATGAAGCTGGTACAAGGCACTGACATGAACAATCAAATTCAGAACATTAAAGGAGTTAAACCATTTTGACAGAAAATAAGAGGAAGAATTAAAGCATTGCGTGTGAGGTTCATGCCTGCCTTTAAATATCCAGGGAGGCTTGCCGTAGCCTGAAGAACGTTTTGTTCGTGAAAGTTTCATGATTTGAGAAGGGAGTTTTTTTTTTTTTTTTTTTGAAGATTTCAGATGCCAGTAGCAGTTCAAACTCCAACCCCACAATCCTTAAGGAAATGCAGCAACTTCCCTTCTGCTGTTTGACTGGAAAGAAATCAAATAAACAATTAACAGATCTGTGCATTCTGCATTTTTCTATCATACAGTGTGCAAAATTCGGAAAATCTTGAAACTTTTACAAGATGTACATGCTAAAGAAAAGCCAAGAATCGAAGGAACAAAATTTTTCCCTGCATATACAATAAATATAGAACATAGATCCTTGGACTGTCTTTATAAAACGATTAAAAGCTCCATATATATATTTTGACGAATGAAAATCAAGAAATGGTTGCAGCTAGCATCTGAAAATTGAGACAAATTAATATGAAAAAGGCCAGATGCATGCTTCAACGTATTATAGAACCTAGCTAACTAAAATCACAATAGTACATACAAGAACAAGAAATTAAGAAGCAGAAACAATTAATTGGCAACAGGGATCCATGTTATCAGAAAGGCAATAATTAAGTAGCTAGAAAGCCCTTAACTAATTTACTTGGAGAATTAAGCAAGAAGGGCTGAGTGGAAAAGAGAAGGTGGGTGAGCTTACTATATATGGAGGAGGAGGAGGAGGGCATGTGATGTATGAGGAAGTTACAGAATTTAAGGAGGGAAGAAAGAGAAATAAAGAAGGAGACGAGAGAGGTGATGAGTGAGCGAGGTAAGCAATGAGAAGCAGCAGAAGTGGATAGGATATTTTTTACACTTTATCTGTTTACTTGGCGCCAACCGAATTTAACAATACCATCCATCATTCTCATTACCCAACCATCTTTTCCCCCTCTATAATATAACTATAATGACGCAAACATATATATATGTGGTGTGGGTTCATCTTTCAATTAATAATTATTCTCTTAATTAAGCAGAACTAAGATTGTGATTACTCCAACTTTTTGTTAGTTAATTGTATTTTTTTTGTAAAATCTTTTTAACATTTCTTCTACCATTGGAGGGTTCATTCTAATATAAGGTATATGATATGTCTACTTTATTGGATATTTTGAAATAACTAAATAAAAAAACAAACAAACAGATGAGAGCTTATATTATTTTGTGAACATTGGCTGAATAGCTATTATATTTTAATTTAATAATAAGGCAGCCCCTGAAGTGGCATGAACCGAACCTGATCTACAGCCATCGCCAAACTATCCACCAACACCAACTCCAACTCCTACACCCACCCACATGATTTATTGACACAGTCATTTAATTTCTTCCATGCACACTACACTTACCTTTGAGTAGCATTTTTTTGCTCTTACTTCCCCTTTTTTTTTTTTTTTTTTATCAATTTGCCTCAAATTGAGAACCTGGAGCAAAGAAGGTACCTGTCAATGATGATCAGATGATGGGACGACATTTATATATGGTGGCAGGGACCCGCACAAATGCATAAAATTAATCCACACAAATTACAAATACGACAGAATCTTCAATTGATCATGTTATATATAGCATTCCTTTCAAATCCTTCTAGGCTTCAATTTACTTGAACTTGATATACCCTTTAAACGTGTCACCAAACAAAGCCACACCACCGCACCCAGGCCCGCCCAGCACCCTTTCTTTTCCATGCTTCCATGCTATAGTTTATATCATACCCCCACTAAATGGAATCACAACCCAAAATCAACAGTCTTCTTTAAGTGCATCCATCTATCTTAATATTTAATAATAATGATTATATATATATATATATATATATATATATAGTCACACACACACACATAGATTCAGCCTACCATCCCAATAGCATATGTGCATATGTGCATTTGTACTATTTACTATTTGATAAAAAAAACAGAGGCATACCTATTCGAATTTCACACGGGACAAAAAATATTATATTCATCCATTATAAATTATTTTTAATAATTTAAAGTTTCATATATTGGAAATTGTGTATTGTTTAGACACAATGGATGATGGTATAGCAAGTAAAATGTCGTTTTTATATATAAAAAGTTCAAAATGAAAAAGCAAAGCAAACATAATTTCAAATTTAAAATATATTTAAATAATTATAAAAATCAATGTGTATTATAAAAATAAAGTCACTCTAAAATCAGTTCATCAAGCCTGTATGATATCTAGTTATGGAAATAATTGGAGATGAATCATTAGGATATTTCATAGGAAACACATGGGAAGAACTCCACTTCAAGAGGATTGGAAGAATTGCTTTGATAGCTTCTGTTTATTTTATTTGGCTGAGTAGGAGCAATATTGTTTTTAGCAATAATAATTTTGATGATAGGAAAATATGTGTGCAAATTAGGAATGTTGTAATGTTTATGAGTAATAGCAAGTCTAGCAATAGTCAGTACTTGTTGGTTAGAAGCAATTTTGATAAATTGATAAAGTGGTTGGTTGTTTGTTTTTGTTTTTTGACCAGAAATGAAATATCATTCATTTGTGGTTGGTTGTTTGTTGTGTTAGGGGATGTGGTTTATGTCAGCTTGGATTGTAAGCCGACTGTTTGTGTTGATTGGTTTTATAATTTTTTTTTTCCAGTAGTATAGCTCTTTTTGGTTTATTTTTTATTTATTTTTTTTTGAGCATAACTCTTTTTGGTTTATTGACCAAAAAAAAAAAAGTCACTCTAAAATCTCCATTCTCTCTTTTAGTATATTATATCATTTATTTTTAATATTTAAGAATTGCTTTTTATGCTTCATTCTTATCACATTATACTAGCTTTCTTTTGCCAAAACTATTGTTAGATTACTTCAATTATCATTCTTATTATTATTATTCTTGCGGCAAGTGTTTGATAAGAATTAACAAACTTTTATATTAAGCTATTTCCTATTTCATTACAATATAGTATTGTTAATTTTCACTTATTTAAAGAAAAAAATCCAGTAAAAATCATCATAAAAGTTGTAAATAATATGATATGATAGAAAAAAAAAATTCAAATAAAGGAACAAGCATACAATATGGTAAAATAAAGACAGCAAATAGAAATTACCTTTTTCTTATATAGAGAAAAAAGGCTCTAACAAACAGCATGGAGAAATAATATATATCTATAAAATCGTTAATAATTAAAGAAGAAAAATTATACAATATCTTTATATACGTACACATACATGATACATGTGCAAATATGAGACAAGTAACTTGCAAATTATAAGTAACAATGTGCTCAGGATATAACAATTATGCGACTAGCAACTTTGCAAAATCCAATGTTGCGAAAGATTAATGGATTAGTCGAATCACCAGTAGTCATTGCAAGAACATTCACCTAATTTGAAGTGATGAAATCTAATAGAATCTCTAACCATAATTTCACGCCCTGAGGCCACGGTTACGTGTTTAGCAAAATCATGGCAGTCCTTGCACGCCCTTAGGTTCTTGAAAACGACTATAGGAGCATTACTTGGTAAGGATAGTAGCCCATATGCTATTGCCAATCTCTCGCTGTGCTCAAGAAGCTGCTCTTTCCTCTCTGGTAAACTATCAGATACATCTTCCTTTGTCAAGAGGCCATTTTGATCTTTGACAACAAGATTATTGAACTCTTCTAACTTTTTATAGATCTTCTCTGTCTGAGGATGGTGTTTATCCCCCACTATAAACCGGTGCACTTTACCCTTGACTGTAATCCAGCTGCAGCTAAGATCCTTCCTCAAGTTTCTTTCTGCCATTGTCTTTCTAACCTTGGCTGCTTCTTTCCACTTCTCAAATGAAGCATAAAGGTTAAACATCAGAATATAGCCTGCAGTATCCTCTGGATCCAGCAGAAGGAGGTTCTCAGCTGCAATTTTTCCAAGCTCAAGATTCCTATGGGTCCAACACCCACCTAATAAACATTTCCAACTCATTGGATCCGGATCAAATGGCATACTCCTTATTAACTCAAGTGCTTCCTGCAGGTATCCAGCGCGAGAATATATATCAATCATGCAATCATAATGATCGATATTTGGGGACACACCATACTTGCTACTCATCAAGTCTAAATACTGCTTGCCTTCTGCAACCATACCTGAGTGACTACAAGCTGTCAAAACAGCAACAAATGTAATTGCATTTGGCCTTACACCAGAATCCTGCATCCTTCTAAATAGCTTCAGAGCTTCAGTGGCATCACCCTGATAAGCATAACCAGCAATTATAGCAGTCCAGGCCACAACATCAGGTTTATCTATTGATTCAAATGCTTGATTTGCATATTCTAATCGGCCACATCTTGAGTACATGGTAATCATTGCACTCTCTCCACGTCGATTGTCTATCAAACTTCTTTTTATTGCATCTGCATGAACTTGAGTACCCGTACTAAAGTCTGAAAGTGCAGAACATGCCTGAAAAATGCTTGTATATGTGAATGAATTTAAATCACTACTCTTACTTCTCAAAGATTCAAAAATCTTGACAGATTCCTCAACTTCACCTATTTGACAATACCCCGTTATCAAAGCACTCCAGGAAACATCATTTGGTTCACTAATCTTCTCAAATGCTTTAGAAGCAAATTCAAAACTAGCACATTTGACATAAAAGTCCACAAGAGGAGTTCCAACCGAAACTTCAGATTCCAATCCAAGTTTAACAATATGACCATGAATCTGCCTTCCAAAATTCAAGTCCTCTAAACCAGCACATGCCTTAAGAGAAATAGAGAACACATACTCGTCCAATTCAACACCTTCATGCAACATCTTGGCAAACAAATCCAAAGCATGCTTCTGTTTTTCAGCTTGCGTGTAACCCACCATCAGTCCAGTCCAAGCCACAACATTCTTTTCAGTCATGTGGTTAAAAAGGAGCTCAGCACCATCTAACCAACCACATTTTACATACATGTTGGATATTGCCATGCCAATAGAGACATTAGTACCCAAACCACCTTTTATAGCATGAGAATGCATCTGTTTACCAATATCTAAAAGAGAAGGATTCAGCAAAGACCGGAGAAGGTCAATGTAGATGGATGGATTTGGCTTAATTCCCAAAGACAGCATATTTGAAAACAAGCCAAAAGCTTTATCAAGAAGTCCATGTTCTGCATAAGCTGATATAAGAGTGCCCCAAGAAAACAAATTCTTCTCAATCATTTCATCAAACATCTCGTGTGCCTCTGCTAAGCTCCCACATTCACAATACATTTCGAGAACGGAATTTTGAAGAAACTCGAGGGGAAGTGCATTGTTTACGGTTCTTTTCAACTGGTCGTGAATCAATCTTCCGTCCGACAAAGATTTAGACCTGCCACATATTTTGAATAGAGTTTTATAAGAATGAGGGCTAACAGCAATGCCAGCCTCCACCATTTGTTTTAGAAATTCGCGAGCTTCTTTGAGCTTTCCCTGCTTCGAAAGGGAAATCAAATGTACATTTTCAACTTCACCTTCTTTATTTTGTTGGGTTTTGAGTGAAAAAGGGGTGCCTTTAAGAGAAACCCATGAAGGCATTTGTGTAAAGTTCGCAGATTTAATGATTGGAACCTTATCACGAGCTTTAATTAGCGATGGATTGGAAGGTTTCGCAGCGAAAGAATGGCGAACATCCATTGAAGACTACCGGATGAATGGTGCTTTGCCTAGCAATGTCTGATATGTAGAACTAGAAGTGCTTTACCTAGCAACGTTTTTTAACTGTTCTTTGAAAGGATTGAAAAGATGGAGAGCAGAATCACTTATGATACCAATTTATTGACCATTTATTGGCCTGCTAAGAAATGAGCGAAAAGGATCACCATGGCTTGCCAAATTTTCAGAAGAGCTGCACACAGCAAACGGAGAAAGTGCAAAGCTGCCCGACTTGTCTAGTATGTGGTTTGTGAATTTTGAGATTCATGATTAAAGAAACATAAACAGCTGGATTTTCTCTATACAAAACAATCATCCAAAAGCAGACATAATATTTCATATAGCATCATAACGATATTCTATTACATGCAACAACCAATGCCACAGTCCAGCGTGGAAATGCCTAGCAAACGACATTACAACATTTCTATACACCTTTTTAGCAGCTTCGAAAATCTGAACAAAGAGCGAGTAGGAATATATTTCCAACCCTCCTCAAATTTTTTTTTTTTTTTTTTTTTTCAAAACAAGAAGCATCTTAATTGAAAACATGAAAAAATAATCGAATGCCAAAAGATATTCGAAGGAAGAGTACTAAACTAGAAAGCAACATTAATCTTGGTCCACTAGGCCTTTGTGCCAAAACTTTCAGAGGTTTCTTGACCATGTCCCTATCCCTTGGGTTCAGGGCTGAAAATGCTTTTAAGTTTTTTATTTTTCTGCTGAACCAGCTAATTGATCTACAATTGGAGAATTTTCCTCCAGTTTTGGATTCAAGGATCGAGGATCCATCCTGTTTATCTCCTCTCGAGTGTAGACAAAGATCCTTCGTACCATGCTACAGAATTCCCTGCATCATATATAAACAGGAAGTTAATTCAATTTGATAAAAATGTACAAGCCTAGAAAGTAATCAAGTAATTAACTGCTGCTGAATAACGAATTACATAACATTATCTAACGAAAAAGAAGCCAGTTCGAGAACTTACTGCCAGGGATCGTCTCCCACAAGCATCATATCGCCTTCATCATCAGTAAAAGCGATCAACCAGTTTTTGTTAGGAGCAATTAGTTCACCATTGAATTCAAAAATCTGATCCAGTTCTGCTATCAATTCATTGTAGCCACTAAATTTGGTCAGGTCAACAGATCTCCCAACAGCTATCCCCTGCTTGTGAACCTATTTCAATAAAAGCCACAAACACAAATATTTGCATGGATATTTCCAAAAGAAAAAGAAATCAACTACGAAACAATTTAGCCTGCTTTATAGACTCAAGTAATGAAAACCTTTATGCATCTTCTGGTCAAACTACTCTGAAGCTTGCACTCAACTAAAGGATCCGAAGCCATAAAAGACTTATCTTCCTCATTTCTAACTGTGATATCAGAAGATTTTGGGCACTTCAGTTGCTGCAATGCCAGATCAGAGCCAAAGTCTTGCAGTTGGTCTGATGAAAGGCTGAACTGTCCATTTGGCCTATGCAAGAAATTATTACCTATTGTGGCCTTTTCTGTTGGTACAGGATTGCTAATGAGGGAGATACCAAAGAGTTTGCAGTTTCCATCTCCCTTTGATTTTACCTCCTGCTGTTGCAAAGCCAGGGAATGTAGTTTTTGTGCCGCTGGACGGGGAAAATTATCAACATGCATTGAAGGCAAAATCCAGCTTGCAGCCTGATAATCAACTTCAAGACCATGCACCGTATCATTCTGTCCAATAGTTCCAGATTTAGGATTCAAAGGATTATTCTGTTGCACCCCTTTGTCTTTTGCAGCATGAAGCTCTATTTTGGTATCCAACATGTTAAATGAGAAATTTGAGTGCATCATGGATTGACACCAGCTGAAATTGCTTTTTTGACCAAAAGCATGATTCAGTTGGTCAGTACTATCAGGGTGGAGCCCAACAAAAGTTTGACTAAATTCATGGGATTCATGTATGGTGCCTGCTCCTGATGTTGGATTCTTTTGCTCTATTCCAGGCATCACTTGAGGAATCCCATTATCAGGTCCAAATCTTCTCTTATCAGAATCAATGCCATTTTGATCCTTACCTTGAGATGGAGTCCATCCATTAGGATTTTGAGTAGTGTCTGAGTAACTATCCACAGCAGGTTTGCTTCTCATGGTTGGAGATTCTAGATCTCGCACAACTTTCGACAACCCATTATCTGTTGAAATGCTATATAATCAGACCATATTCAACATAGGAGGGGGACAGTGGAATTAGGAACAATTATACTTCTAATATGAGCCAAAGTCAACCTTTCTTCAGTACAGCGGAGGAATCTGCAGATGCCATTGGCATATTTGAACGGAGCCTTTTCAATCGGCTCATTGGAAGGGGATCTAGAGGAGGAGCCAAAGCAGGTTCAACTTCCCAAGGGGAGACCCTCTCTGGACGATGAAGAGGAGAAGTTTCATCCCAGCGCACCTAAAGGAAACATGCTTGGTTCGAGCTTACAAAAGTAGACATATAAAAACTAAAATGAATAATACGCTATTACCTTGAGGCATCTCCATTTTGAACTGGGCCACTTGGGATCAGCATGTTCAACTCCAATCACAGTACCTGAAAACCTAGCCGTGGACAGAAAATGCATCTTAAAGGAATATTTGTGAAATTTTCACCTTCCATCCATGCTCCCTTATCCTTTAATTTTCTAGCAAAATCAACTAAACGATGGAATATAGACATAAGTAACAAAAAATTGTACCTCTGTTCTGGAGCCTCTTCAGCTTCAAACCTCATCTTGAATCTCATCCCTATTGTAAAGTTGTTCTTGACAGACTCCACGTATTTTTCCACTGGAATAATAAACTCAGCAGGACTAGTCCTGCAACATACATTATACTGGGGATAAAGAAGCTGTATAGATAGGATGAAACACATGTACTGAGTTATATGTTTGGAAAGCACTCCTTTCTTTTTTTTTTCTTTTGCTAAAGTTAGTTAGCAATTATATAGATGAAAACATAAGCCTCTCAGCAAATCTGATAAATGAAACCACAAACCTTGGTTTGTAGTAGACAGTGAACATTGTCCCCGTTGAAACAGCATGCCGTGCAGTAGCAAGAATGCCAATATGCATACTGTGGCTAGATATGACAGAAGATAGAATATTACATGACTGCCTCATAGCACGTCTTACTCCTACACGAAGCTCCCCAGTTTCACCTCTGGATACAAAGTTCAGAAACCAGCCAGGCTTGATATTTGTCATAGAATCAGAACTACTAGGCAAGTAAACTAACTAAATGAAAACTGTCAACAATCACAATACTTGACTAACAATGAGAGCAAAATTAAACCTGAGAAATATAAATGCATCCCCTGCTACAAGCTTTTTGGCACTGACAAAGAGACTCCAACCACTTTGAAGAAGGTGCCTCCTTGGCTGACCTGCATTCAGATTTCAAAATGGCATATTACAACATAACCATGTCAGTTTCCAGTAATGTCAATTTGGTAAGTCCATGGACAATTAACAAATTATAATTTTACAGGTTAGGATTTCACTATGTATAAAAGACACAAATGAAAGAGTGATATAAATCAAAATTGAAGTCACTGTTAATCAATTCATAGTAGACTATCTGTTCCATCTATCCGTGAATGTTCAACAGGCAAGCAGCAATTGAGCCACGGCACCAAATGCAATGCATAGACATTACTAGACGAATACTAACCAACCTAACCACAA
Organism: Macaranga tanarius; assembly: GCA_949673435.1. NCBI lineage: Eukaryota > Viridiplantae > Streptophyta > Magnoliopsida > Malpighiales > Euphorbiaceae > Macaranga > Macaranga tanarius. The sequence continues at coordinate 10,774 of CATIWO010429871.1, forward strand.
AAGTACACAAACGGTTCTTGAGAGCTCTTCGGGAGATAACCATGAAAGCAAAGCACATGTGATAATATATATGCTTTTCCAATTACCTCGAAATATGTGACGGAACCGCCATTCATTTCCAAGCAAATCCTTGGCCACCAAGTCCTGAGCCGGAGGTTGTAAAGACATGTCCTTTGAGAAAATCATCAGAGAACATGTGAAATGAGATCAATTTAACACATATATCGAAATAAACAAACTGAAATAGCAGAATATTAAAAGAAAAAAAAAAAAGGAAGAATGTAGAGACCAGTGGAGGAAGGCAATCATCAGCATGGCGTTTCAAGACTGAAAATCCACCGTGAGTACTTGTATCAGAGGCTGTAAGAGTCTTACAAAAAGAATAAAACCGTGGACGTGTAGGTGGAGGCAGAGTCTTCTTTTCCACCAAGTTCTCATCTTGCTGCAAGTCACACGTTCATATGAGATGGTTCAAAGCTACAAATAAATCATTAAACATTTCTAAAAAAAATTAAAGTGAAACATACTTCAGATTGAGGGAGTAAAGTTATTTGAGCAAACACTTCATCTGTGTCAGGTTCAGCCTGCGGTCACAAACACATATATACAATAATATATTATTAAAACCCTAACTGGCACAAGAGCATCTCCCTTTTTAGTGTTATAATTGATCACCTTTAAATAAACGTTGACCACACGACATAAAATTTTCCCAGGAAGATCATAAGCTGGCATTTGCTGATCATGAGCTACCTGATTCGTCGATGCTTCCACCTGCGTCGCATAAAATTCCACACAAAAATAAACAAAGCAGAAAACAGAAAACAAGCACAAGCATCTCTTCGTTAAAAGGAAAAACAGAAACAAAAGGATCATGAAATGAAGCAATCAGCTTACCTGCTCGATATGACCTTGAGGGAAGTAGAAAACGAGCTCTCCTTGGCGAGGCACCGTCGCCAAAGGACCAGCACAGGCGTGCCATAGCTCCCTGTACAGTGCATCTCCTGAATCTGCAGTAACCACTACAACATATCATTCACAAAATTCTTAATCCATATTCAAAAAAACAAAAAATCTATAACCAAAACTTCACCGGCCACCACCGAGATTCCGCTGTCGTTGTCATCCATTGGTAATCCAAATTAATGAAACTTAATGAAATGAAGTGAGACAGTAACTAATAATTAACTAATTAAAACGAAAACAGAATCCAAATTAGGATTCTCTATATTTCAGAAAGCTGGTGTAAATAGAAAGCGCAGCTGAATCAAAAGGTGAGAGTAGAGTCTGCTGCAACTGAAAGAGGAAAAGAAGTAATAGTAATAATAATCTCTGAATTCATATTCACTAGCACTAGCACTACCACCATCAACACCACCAACAACAACTTTTTGAATCTCTTTCTCTTCATCCTCTGCCTCGCTTTCTCTTTCTCCTGCAACCGTTTCAGCAATAGTTGCTCCCATTACCACTCGTACACTGTGTTCGTGTTTTTTCTGACTTATTATTAAACTCCCTTTTCTTTTCTTCTCTTTTCAATTTAATTTTTTACTTTGCTGCAGTGAAGTCAGATTGAATTATTGTCCCTTACTGGACTACCGGTAGCTCCGGTAGCTGTACCTTCCTCTCTGTTTTGTCCTCTGCTTAACCGGCAAACAGGGAGCTATTAAACACTATTGGATAGAACGTTATACATCATGTTAACGGCCGTTAAGTTATGGCTTATAAGTTTATTTTTTATTGGTTGAACAGTACACGGTGTTTGTCTTGGAAGACGGAAAGTTGTTCTCAGAGATTTTGTCCCGATATTAACAGGCAGGAGGATCGGTGTTGTAGAATGAGATTTTTTTTTTTAATATGAAAAAATGATAATATAACCGAGGAGAAAATCACCTCATCGGTTGCTAAAAGGACACGTGCCATTTTGATACAGAACAAGAGACGGTGGGTTAATCAGAGCTCATACTATTGAAAATGCCCGGATACCCGGAAACAGACACGTGTCGGTAGTTAGCTGAGTATACATGAGGTGGCTTTTCTTCTGCTGGTGGGACTGGTACGAATTAACGAGCAGGCGAAGTAAAATAAGGAAAATAAGGAAAATATGGAACACCATACCTCAAGTCACGCGACTTTGGTTTGGTTTCTATTTTTACAGCGAATTAAATCTGCTTTTTTTTTTTTTTTTTCTTTGAGAATGATCCGTCTTAACACTCTTTTAAGTACAATTAAGAGAGAAATAGAGAAATTAAATCCTTAACCTCAATTAATATTTTGACCCCATAACTGAATAGTAGACTATTATATGCGGATCAGATAAATTAAATCTGCTGTATCACTGTGAATTCATTCTTTTAACATTAGAAATTTATCAACTAATTTTGAAGTTAAAAAATTACCCATAAAATTATATTTTTGTTATATAAATATAATTTTTTAAAATTTGAAAAAAAAATATATTAATATTTTAGTTTTGATGAGTAGTATGAATGACAAAAGATATAAACATCAACTTTAGAGATTATAATTCAATCCTCCAATCTTTTAATTTTTACCAATTCAATCAACTTGAAAATAAAATTACTAATATTTAAAAAGAAATGGGGCACAATTAAATCATGTGATCCTACCATTAACAGTCACATTAAAGTCAGTACTTTGCAAACTTTAAGTAGATATTTTGAAACTTTGACTTCATACATCACTGCCATTTAAAGTTTATAATTAATTTAGTTTGATGTTGACGATAAATATTTTTTGATAATTATTTAATATGAATGTGCATATTATAGTTCGAATTCAATATGTTGCTCAAGCGATAACAGTTCATACTAATTGATTTCAACTAATTAGTTCAAGATCATTAAAAAAATATTTTATTTGAAAACAAATTATAAATAAAATTTTATATTTGTTGTGTTTATTAAACATTATGTAATATTTTTCAAATAAAATAAATATTATATTCTAAATAAATTTAAAGATCAATTTAATAATACTAATTTCTTAAAATTTATTTTTCATATTTTTAAAAATAAGATGTAAAAATAAGAAAAATTGTGTATACACATCAAGAGTGTTTTTAGTACACAATAAAAAAAGTTTAAAAATATGAAATTTATTTAAAATTTAATAAAGTTTGAGTTACTTATAATTAGTTTTATAAATTTAATAACTAAAATTTTAAACGAATTATATTTATACTACATATATAAAATTTGGATTTAAACATAAGTAAATATTTTAATATTATTCAATTTTTTTCTTATATTTGATTTATTAAGAATATATAATATACTCGTATTTTTTTTTTTTTTCCATATTATAGCACGTGTAATAAAAAGATGATTATCCGGATTAAGTGTTTATTTCTTGTGGATAAACGAAGGAGAGCACCGTACTATGTATAATTGTTAAAAATGGAGTTTGAGACTTTACTTATTGCAATGGTCCACCTATGATCATATGACACATCTATATAATATACATGTGTATGTATATGGTTTTGGATTAGAACGTACATAACCATCCATTTCCAACGGTGCAAGGTCACCACGAAACGTAAAACAAATGGGGATGTTGTTTTCGTCCATTGCACACTAGCTACCTGTAGTCAGGTGCTAATTATAATTAATACAAACATGTCCAACGTTTGACGATAACTATGTGCAAAAAGCCTACGTTTACAACAATAATTATTTTTATTTGATTTGATTATGGGTCAAAATGCCATAAAAATGTCAAAGTTAAATACTTAATCAAGGAACCCTGTAATTCATAATTAACCAAAGCACAAATATGTCAATTTTGTCTCATTTTAAACATTTTGGTACTAACTTATATTTTTATTATCATTTAATTAATTTATTATACTTCTTCTATAGCAGAATTCTTATAATAACCAAAGCTCAAATATATCAAATTTGTCATATTTTAAAGACTTTGGTATTACTTTTTATTTTTTTTATTATAATTTAATTAATTTATTATAGTTTTTTCTTATTTAGGCATACATATAATAAGATCTATCAGACGGATTATGTACTTCTAATTTTACAATATATGATGTTTATAATGATAAAACTATAATTTTTTTGTAACTATATCATTGATCAACTTTCAAATTATTATTGATAAATCTAAATTCAAATTAGCGTGAGTTTACATTATTAATAATATTGATTATTGACTTGAATGGCTAGTTGGTGGTAGTTGAAGGACCATTGATGCGGATGGGATTAGCCATTCCTACGTTAAGGATCGATGATGTGACCATTTGTTACACGTGTCGACGGGTTGTTTCAACTCGAATTAGCTATTTAGTACTTGAGGTGGGTGACAAGGCTTCAATCGTTTCGTATAAAAAAATTTATTTATTTTAAATTATCGGTATTTATTAGAGTTGGTAGTCTCTGATTAAAACTATAAAAATAATAAAAATTTTAATAATTAATTTGATGCAACTTTATATATTAGGATTTGAACTTGATACAAAATTTAAACGAAAAATTAATTGATTTTAATCGTCATTGATTATTTAATTATTTTTAAAGTTAAAACATTATATAAATGACCTTTTAAAAATATAAATAACCAAAAAAGAAATTTTTTTTTTCCAAAAAAAAAAAATAGCCTACAGTGCAAAACACACGCCTTGTTATAAATTTTATCACCAACCCAATTGTTTTAGACATTAGCTAGGTCCATATATATGACATTTTTATGGCAGTGGGTAGAAGCTTGCTACTGCATTCAAAAGTCTTTTTTTTTTTTTTTTAGGTTTTGATAAGACCTAAAAAAAAAAGCTAAAAATGATTCACAGGCAGAAGCTGGTCACTTTATCCTTTGAATGGAATATGTCTTTGGGAAAAAGGATGTAAATAAAAAAATATAAAACTTTATTTATTGTTTCACATTTGATCAATATGACATTTTTAATCAGTTCAAAAAGTATATATATCAGATTTTTTACCATAACAAAAATTATTTCATTAAGACGAAATAAATCCAAACAGCAATGGAGAAAGATTAATTTATTATTATTCAATAAATTAATTTAGGATATAATAGAATAGAATAGAATAGAAGAGAACAATTTGTTTTTGCTATTTTTGGTGAATAAGATGTTTTTAAAATAAAAGAAAATGAAGAGGATTTAAAGGAGTGGGTAGAAATACATGTGATTAATGAAATGAGTTGACATTATATGAGCAGTGGCCGTGCAGTGCACAGCAATGAGACAGTGGGCAGTGGCAGCAGCCTTTGCCTTAACCTTCCCCACCCACTGGCACTGCCCCTGCATTTCGTGGAACTGAAATTATCAGATTTTATGTTTATCTTTCTTTTCCATTTTCAATGAATTGCCCCTTTTTTATCACTTCAGCCGAACACATGGACATGAACATCTCTCTTTCCCTTTCCCTCTCCCATTCCTATTCCCATTCCCCACCCTCACCTATTTGATCCTCGAAAACAATCCATGCAATGCTTCATATCATTGTCATTATTTTTTTTTAATACCCGTGTTTAAGTTCCATTAAATTATGACTAAACGAGTTCCATCTAATAGAATTATAAAAATAATAAAAAAAATTTGAACAAGTAATTTAATAGAATTACATTACATATATGATATTATTTTTAAATAATAAGAATATGCTTAGTTGAAAATGAATATAAATTCATGATTAATTTGTAACTAGAGGTGTGCATGGTTTTCGAGATGATTGAACCGGCAAATCGAACCGACCTAATTTAGTTTGGTTCGATTTCATTTTTTAGCATTTTTAATTTTTAGAATTCAATCGAACCGAAATTTGGTTCGGTTTAATTTTGTATATAAAAAAATTCAATAAACCGAATTAACCGAACCAACCAAAATTTTATGTTTAAATTTTATATATTTCAAAAATATTTTAAAAATATATAATAACTTAATATAAAAATAATAAAATAATTAATAATTTAAAAAAGTTCGGTTCAATTTTTATGACCAAAATTTTGGTTCAGATATAGGATTGATTTGGTTCGGTTCGTTTTTCAATTAGCTCAATTCAGTTATTTCGGTTCGTTCAGAAAAACCCCAAAACCGACCGATTGCACACCCTTATTTGTAACATTAACATATAGGAATTAATTTTTGAAATATTTAGAAACCATAATCAATAAAAAATCTTGTTTTTTTTTTATTTATGTAAAAATTAAATCATTCAAGTATTGATAAATTAAACAATATCAGAATAATTTTTACTTTAAATTGGATATAAATTAATTTCATAAATTAAAAATAGTAGAACTCAAATCGTACACTTCAGGATGCTCTTAGAAAGAAATAGAAATAGTCAACGTATTATTTTTTCACAGGCTTTAATTTTGAATATACACTTGATGAATTGATTGATTATGCTATGTTCCCATTGAACTTTCTAAATTAGTGATATGGGATAAGAATATTTGAAGTTTCTAAATTAAGTAAATAGAGTTTTAGAAAAGATCATCCTAGTTTGTATTCCATTTGTGCAAATAAGTTGAATCAATTAATCAATCAATCTATGTCTATCAACAAAACAATGATGAATGATCAATGGTCGTGGGTGGCTTGAAAGTTTGGAATCTCAAATATATCTTGGACTGAAAAATTGGGCTTTTAGAGCTGGACTTGGGTTGAAGCCAATCCAAAACGAATAGAAGAGGGAAGCTTTGAGCTCACTACTGAAGTGAAGCAAACGCGAAAAGATGGTGGAGCAGTTCTTCCCCGGCGGTCAACTGGATTTTACCCTCCACAACTCTCACCTAAACCCAATGACGCTTCTCTCTGGTCCACCTTCTTGGTGAGTGTAAATAACACACAGAGACAGAGTGTAAATTTACTACAAATTAAAGTTGAAACGGTTTGGTTCTCTTGTAAACTTGCAGCGGGAAAACTTCTTTACTCTTCCAATTCGCAATCAACGCCGCAATAGGCAGCAACTCCGGCGTCGTATTTATATGCAACCGCCGCAAGCTACAAGCTAAACCACCTTATCTCTCTTGGGTGCTAACTTAATTACTGCTTCTAATTAGTTTAATTTTATTGGTTCATATTTATATAGATATATATATATATATATATATCAGATTTTTAATTTTTATGTGCTAATTGAATGAAGTTAATTTCAGGGCACTGATCCATCTTCCGATACGTTTGAACGCATACAAATGAAGCAAGCAACTCTCTCTTTAATCTAGCAGTTAGTTTTTATTGGTTACTTATATAATTAATTTAACTGATTTCTTGTTTTATGAAATTAGGTATGTGGATGATGATGAAGCCATCAACAAGTACTTTGCTGCATTCCACATGTATGATACATTTCCATCAGCAGTGATTATTGATGATTTCGGACACTTCTTTGATCAAAGGTTTTTTTTTTTTTTTTCTTTTACTTGTATGTGCTAATTAATTTAGTTTTGCCTGTATTAATTTGATTTGGAAAAAACGTAAGGAGCTGCCAAGAGAGGTATGGGAATCCTCGCGGGAGAGACTTGGCAATGGTTCGGATACTTGCTTTGTGCCATAATGCTGTGATGCATGCAAAGTGAGTGAGTTTTAGTTTGTAACAAGCAAGATTTGCTAAGTGAATTTTATAATTTGCTGGTGCTAATGCTAGGACTAAGCTTTGTGTGTGTGTGTGCGCATAGTGAGAAAGGTCACTGCAAGCTTTTGCTTTGTGATACCCATCATGGTTATGGAGATTCGCCGAGGTTGCTCTTTATATATAAAAGATGGGTTTCATCCATTTTTACGATCAAAGGTTTGGACTTGACTGAAACCCTCTGTAATTTGTTGGTTGAAAATTATTTACTAGCTACTTTCTTCTATTGGTATGTATATATATATATATATGTGTGTGTGTGTGTGTGTCCTTAATTATATCGTGTATACTTAGATTAACCCTTAGCCTTCATGTTGAAGGTGATGGTAGTGGGTCATTTCTTCTAACAAGGAACAGCAATTTGGGAAGCAATCGGACAAGAACTGCTAAGTACTCCGTAGCACTTCAATATTTACATTTGGAGGGGATCATTGAGGATGACGAGAATAAAACATGATTAATGTTTAGCTTCATTCCCTTAATAAAACATGATTAATGTTTAGCTTCATTCCCTTAATATAACTACTCTTGTATGTTTATATATGCTTATTTCAGGTGTTATATACCATATATGCATTCTCCAATTTAGGGGATGAAAGGAAGGTTTGATGGTTGATATCTTTGAAAAAACAAACCCATCACAGTTTCATTCACAACTTAGTTAGATGCACATGTTCAATTCCCTAGTTTTATTCAACAGCTTGTTAGATACACATACATAGCTGAGATCTATATATATATTCACAGAACCTTCTACTAATACTCCTTTTCCTGTACTAATCAGGTTTTCATATACTCAGGCTCACAAAACTCTCCTCCAAGATCGTCGCAAGCCTCTTCCATGAATACACTGCAACAAAGCATCACATATCCAACAGAAGATCATTGTTAAAAAAAAAAAAACTTGACTATTTTGTTCACTTTCTCATATTTGCTAAATAAAAAACTTGTAAAGAATATATATATATATATATACACATACACACGCATATGGGATCTTAAGGTCTTACGTCTTGGGACCGTCGTACTCTAAATAGTCTCTGTCGATCTGCTCAGTAGTATCGCTAACAGTAGTGCTTTTGGCTTCTGGTTTGAGCTTCACTTCAGGATACATTTCAACATCACATACTTCCCCTCCTACCGTCTCACACGCCTCAGCTGGAAAAACACTGCATGTTGCAAACATCGAAAGTACATCGTAGTTAAATGCCAGAATCACTTTACATTTTGATGGTAGATGGGGGAAAACAAATTAGACATACGATGTCGTGGAGCTGTAATCAACTGTTGAACTGTCGTTGGCAGCTGGAGAACTAGCTCTGATTGGGGAGCATCTAGTACTCTTCAACTTTTGGATGGACCTCCATGGCAAGGCCCTAAAGATTTTGGCACTTGTTACAATGGAGAACGATGGTGGTGGTGCAAGATGCAAGGCTGCCTGCATTTTGTTATGGGATGGTGCGTCTTGATTTGGTGTTTGAATTTGAAGCAACTGGAAGAGAAGGGATCTGATATTATTAAGCATGTTAGGATGATAATGACTAAAAGATAAGGTCGTGGATAAGGTTTTGTTTTTTGTTTCTGAGCACGAGTGGTGGTGAGGCCTTAAGAGTTTTGGATGTCATGCCATGGCCCCACGACTGTGTTTCAATCTTCAAATGTTGCGCAAGTCCTCGTTTTATGTTTCAATCTTCAAGGCTATGTAAATTTGTATTCAGATTGAAATTTTCTGTGGAATCCATTAAATTTATTAACAAAAGCTATGAACATAAAGATAAGTAAGATTTTTTTTTATTTTTATTTTTAATCCAACTAGTAATGATTTTATTGCCAACTATAAATTAAAGGTAATTTCTACATTCAAACCATATACTTGCTATTGGATTGGATACTTACTGTTGGATATGAATGTGCAAACAACCACAACAATGATTGTTGTTGATGTATTATAGAGACAAATCGGTCGATATAATGTCACTATCACTATTATTTTACCATCCAACATCATAACAAATCAAGTGCAAAATACCTTGATTAATGATATCAACATATCATTGACTGACGACACAGATTATTCTAGAAGATAGCTTAGCATGATCAACCATGGAGACACGAAAACCTCTGCAAAATGTGAATAGAATGCAACTAAGAAATCTAAAGTTGTAGTAGTAGACCAAATTAACAAAATGAATGCAAGATTAGATCAAATGGAATTGGTGATCTGTTGAACAAAAGAGCAATATGACAAGATTTGCAGCCACAGGTGTAAGGGCAGCCTTTTGTGTAACAAATCCTTTTGGAGGATGCAGCTCCGTTTGGTCCCAGATGCATGACCACCTTACACCTCTTCTACACTGTTACCATCCAAACCACATGCATTGTTTTTCTTTTTCTTTTTCCCCAATACTTTTCATGCTCCCATCAAGCATAAACACCTCATGAGATTCACTTTGTCACATTATTCAACAAACGCTTAACACCTCATAATTTAAAACACTTTTTCCTTTTGAAGAACTTTACCAGTGTCCCAGTAACTTAGAGGTAAATGAGAATGCTATGAGCAATTTAGAGTTGTGTTAAATCTTTAATCATTCAACTTATATCCCACTGATCACTGTGAAAATCCTCACTGATCCGTGAAAACAAGCAGCTCAGTTGTATCATAGAATTCTCCTATGTGCGCAATTCATGAAGCATGAGCAGACCATCTAGCACCGAGTAGATGGCTTAATTTGGTCAGTAATGTGATAGTTTATACAATCATAATTCATAGAAAAGAAATGCACATATAACACAAAAATTAGAAGGCACGGGCACCCTCAATACCTCAAGTGAAATTGAATTAAACTTCACTGGATGCAACAAATGGATGATCCAAGAATATTCAACTATATTTCAAATTACCTGCTGAGAATTAACCACTTTAAGAACCTCAACATGAAAAGGTACTATCCTAAAACGTTGACATTTTGCCTGCAAATCAATCAATCAATCAATCAAGAAACATCCGCTCCACTATTGTTCTAACTTCATACAACAAAGTTTAAAGATATGCACAATGCTTTAAGCCTCATATGGCCCATGTGGCTTAAAGAAAAAAAAGAGATTCATAATTCTACAAGGTAAAAGGGGCTGTAATTTCACAAAAGTTCTGTCCAAATAAAGACAGCCAATAAAACCCCACCATCATTAGTTGAGAACACAATAATAGAGATGTGTCCCACGTAGTCATTGACAAAACAATTTCTTCTTTGGCGTTAGTAATCCCCTTGACAATATCAGACTTGAGTACAACACTAGCGATAAGCCGTGTATACAACACCCTATATTATGATTTAAAAAAGAAAGACTTACAAATTCAAGAAGTGGTGGAAACTAAAATGGCCACAACTACATGCACCATGACTTGGCCTTTTCACGACTTGCAAATGAGTTAAAAGACTCCACAAGACCAATGCCCTCAAAGCAAAAATCCAATTTTCAAAATTTGGAGACTGCAGTTTAGCATATGTACTTACAAATATGTTAAAAACTGTGCAGTTGGGATAGCATGAGAACAAGCTCATCACTTGAAGGCCTATCTGCAGGCAAATCTGATAGGCAAACAACAGAAATCCTTACTGCCATAAGCATTTCATCTTCCTCACCTTCCCCAAGAATACTCTTATCTAATGCTTCCTTTGCCTCCCCTGCTTGCTGCAAATGTCGAAGCCAACGTCCTAAACTGCCTCCACTGGCTGCTTCCCCAAAGAATGGGTCAGTAGGGTCTCTCCCAGTCAATAGAACACCCAAAATCATCCCAAAGCTAAAGATATCACTCTTATCAGTATACCTAGTAAAATTGGGGGAGATTATGTCATTATAACAATATACTTGTCCCAAAATAAATAAGTAAATAAAGACACACATAAAGCAATACAAGCATAACCAAGCAATAACTAAGTTCTTTTAGAATACTTTGATGCACGCAAATCTTCTTGTTTACTATTTAACTTTTCAGCATATCTAATGTTGAAGGGCTTTCAATTGACCAAACTTGTTGGTGCAGCAAATATCTTAATCGTGGAGACAAACGCATGCTTCTCAAGTAACATTAAACAGCAGAAAATTAAGTTCAGTACAGAAACTATGAAACAAATTCAATACTAAATTCATTGAAAGAATTAGAAGTCAGCACTGCGATCAGAACACCATGAAGTTCAAAGAAGTATATATGTAATAGTTGAAATTCAAGCCAGCATCATAATCACAAATTTCAGAAAAGAGTAATGTTGCAAGTATTTCAACCAAAACATTTTAAGGAAAAAAAAATCTTAAGGGACAACAATAGTTCTTGTACCTGAAATTCTGGAAGTACTCAGGAGCACTGTAGGCAGAAGTAGCTCTGTCCAAATTAGGCATCAGCTTAGCCAATCCACAATCTGCCAACCTTGGTTCAAACTCAGCATCCAACATCACATTTGTAGGCTTCAAATTGTAATGCAAAATCTGAGGGACACATTCAAAGTGAAGATACCGAAGACCCCTAACAATCCCAACAGCAATCCGAAGCCTAACTTCCCAACTAAGTTGCAACTGATTTTCCCTCACTCTGCTCATTGCATCTTCAAGACTCCCACTCGGAACATAATCATAGACCAAAGAGAACCTATCAGATTCTCTAACATAAGCCCTTAAACTCATCAAATTCCTGTGTCTCAGGCTTGCTAGTCTTTCCAGCTCCTGTTGTATCCTTCTCTTGACAGACTTGTTCTGCCTCTCTGGTGAACCACTCTCAAATGGCTCCAGCCTCTTGACAGCAATTGTGAGCCCATTGTCTAGAACCGTTCTGTAGTACTTCCCGTTTGAGCTTGAACCCAGTAACTGGTTTTCGCTGGCAAGAGCTGATTGAAGAGTTCTGGCAGCAATCTTTGGGGAAAAAATAACAGGACCTTTAAGGATTGGGGTTCTGTTCATGTAGCGGACTAAGCAGCGAACTACATAAGCACAAAGAATGGCTCCAGATAAGCCGGTCAAGACACCTAAAATGATGCTGAGAAGGATTCTTTTGAGTCCAATTTTGAATTGGGATGGCCTAGAAGGCGAAGGAGATTGAGTAGAGAGATGCCTTGTCATTTTAGTTCTACTTTCTTGGCATTCTACTATTGAGAAGTGAAAGAAAAAACTCAACAGCAAAAGTAGAGCTGTGACTTTGCAAGTAAGTTGGGGGCTGTATCTTCTTCTCTCCATTAGTCTGTTAAAAAGTCCAAAGCACAAAAAAAATCCTATAAATGAAAGCAGAAGCTCGAAACCAGAAGAATTCTGAAAACCCACATCTTCTAGCTTCAAACTAAGGCAAAAATATAAATTTGGCAGTTTAATACTCCAAGACTACAGCAAAAAGGTTCAGTTTTTGATACCTTAGGAAAAAGCAAACAAACTCAAAAGAGCTCAAAATGAAGAAGGTGATGAAAAGCAAATAGCTTTCAAGTGGACATGGAAACTATAAGGAATATAATGGGGTGACAAAATCGAACTTGGAACTCAAAAACTTGGCAAGAAAGACGCTAAGGAATCATATCATTTGCCATTCCCATGTCTTGGACTCAAAAGTCTTCGCCTTTCTACACGAATCTATCACTCAAGGCATCAATACTCGTATTATTCCAATTAAAAACAAGGCTAAGATAACCCAACTCTCAAATGCGCCACATTTAGACAAAGGACTGTAGAAAGACACCAAAATACATACCTACAGAAGACGAAAAAATAACCCAAAAATCAATCTTTCTTCACAGAACCAACCTGAGAAATGAATATTTTTGTTTTCTTGAGAAATGATGTCTTTACAGAAGAGTTTGGTAAAGAAAGAAACAGACTCCTCACACACACCAACACCTACTACTGACTGAGTCTTTTTCGGAGTCTATCTTTCTTCCACTCTCTTATACAGACTACAGTACAGATGCAGACATGCATTATATTATAGATGCTGCAGTGCTTCAGTGTTATAATTTTTTTGGTTAATGTTAAAAAGAAACAATCCAATAGGAGTGAGCAAAGGGGTGAAAGGACCATTCTTTCTTTGTTTTTTTTTTTTTTTTCATCTCTGAGGACAAAACTGGGACTTCCCGCCTTTCAGAACATCAGGCAGAGAAGTGGGGTCTGATGCCATGCCACGTTGGTTGAAGGGTCTGCCTAATGTCGCCATCACGAGACCGAAAGTGAAACATCGATCCCTGTGGGATTATGGAGGATTCTCTCTCATCTTCACCGTTGGTTTTCTCTGTGTCATGAGATCTTGGCCGTTGGTTATGGCCTTAGAATTATTTTTTTTTTGAGAAAAGATAAAAAACAGCCTCTAACATTTTTCAAGTATAAATATATTCTTATCATTTTAAAAATTATATATTTAAATCCTTCTATCAAACAGTCTTAATTTTTCGTCAATGAGGTCCATTGTTATTGAAATGTAAAAAAAAAATGTTACATAAAGATATATTTTTACTTCTACTATTTATAGTAAGGAGCAAATTTGCCCCTAAAAAAAATTTAAAAATATTTTAACATCAAATTTTTTTTAAAAAATTAAATTTTTATATAATAAAAATATTAAATAATCGTTTATTTTTTTATACTCGTACGATTTACTAACAGTAATATGATATTAAAGGACTTTATATTTATTTTTTTATGAAAATTATTTTAAAAAATATTATATAAATTCATTCAATTTGATTTTAAAAAAACTACGAATATTTAAATAAAAAAAAACTCAACTCATCCTGTATGAAATTTTATTTTTTTATTCTTCCAAAATAAATCATTTATTTATTTATTTATCTATCTCATCTTAAGTTATTACATTTAAATAAATATTTATTAATTATTTTGAAAGTGAATAAAAAGGACAAATTTGTATATAATAAAATAAATTTGTAATTTAAAAATTTTTAAATTTTTTAAATGGCACAAAAGTTTTTTAAAAAATTTCGTAAAAATTAGATGTAAATTATTTTGATATTGTATTAGCATCAATAGATTTCATGAGTATAAAAAAATAATTATTTAATATTTTTATTAGATGAGAAGTTTAAATATTTTTTTAAAAATTTTGTGTTTAAATGTTCTTAAATTTTCTTTAGGAGTAAATTTGTTATTTGCTATAAACGTTAGGGGTAAACATATATCTTTATCTAATATTGTTTTTTACATGTCAGTAACAGTAGACCTCACTAACGATAAGAATTAACAACGTTTGTCAGAATAACTTAATTATATGTTTTTCAAAACGATAATGGTGTATTTATGCCTCGAAAAACATTATATGCGTATTTAATATTAGATCACAATGTTAAGGATGTTTTTATACCTTTTTCCTTTTTTTTTTTTAGACTTGGCTTACACCTGCATATATTATCTATATATAATTATAATACTAACTATCACTTAACTAAACAACTCATAATTTATTACATAACTTTGGTGTGGGATAATTAAAGGCTTTGTAATTTTAATATGGCACCGCTAGAATGTAAATCCAAGACCTCTATATTCTAGGACTCATCTTGACTAAATGATCTAGGCTTATCCACGCCTTAAAAATTTGTGCTTCTTTTTAACATTTCATTTAATAATATGAGCAATTTCTTCATTATTAATCCAAAATGTGCTGTCTTATCATAATTTTTGGATTAGTAAAGTTTTTACCTTTTCCATACACACAGAATAATTGCTTTTCCATTTCCACTATCTACAACATGCCCCTCCTCCTTTTATATATGGAAAAAGCTAGGCCTCGCTGCGTTGTCACGCGGGGTAAAATGCCACTTTTGTCCCCTCAATTATTTATATAATAAATATATAAAAAAATAAAAAATAAAAAAATATAATATAATTTATGGGTTTGTAAATCATAATATGACGAGTTCATCCAGTTCTTTTTTAGTTTTTAGATTTTTGTCAATTTATTTAATTAAATTATTAGAATATATATTTTTTATTATTAAATAATTTTTTTATTATAAAAAAATAAAAATATTATATTATATGAGTTTGTAAATTATGATACGACGGGTTCACCCAATTTTTTTTAAATTTTAGATTTTATCAATTTATTTAATTAAATAATTAAAAAATATATATTAATTATTATATAATTTTTTATTATTAATTAAATAAAGAGTATATTGATAATTTTGGAAAAAAGATATTTTTTGTCTTTTCTCTAAATTTTTTTTGTCTTTTGTGCTGATAGACATCACCCTTTATATATATATACTTTTTTTTCACTGTGTTATTGACCAAAATAATAACGTTTGATCGAAAGCTTTTGTTCTTTTGATATTCCTCAGCTCAGTTCATTTATTTGGATGGAAGATTTGAAAGTGAGATTTGGCCAAGAAATATATTTATTTCCTTGAGGATGCTGTTATTAAATTTTGAATATCAGTGGCCGTAATGGTCAAATTTGCAATTTTATTTGCAGGAATTTGACACATTAGATTAACAGAATACATAAGAAAGACATGCTTCAAATTTTTTTTTTTTAAACTGAAGAGATGCTTCAATTTGATAATATGATTGTTGTGATGATATCAACATTGACAAGAGAGTTTCTTCAAATTCCAATCTCACAGCTATATGGAGTTACTCAATTTTAATTTTCTTTCAGTAGCAAAAAAAATGTGGACATCAAATATGAATATCATAATTTTATTCTCTATTTTTAGTTCTCTTTTTTGTTATAAAAAATTAAACTACTTCAACCGGTTAAAAAAAAAAAAAGAATTCAATTTCAATGGTTCCAAGAAGAAAAAAAAAAGATATTCAGATCGGGGAGGTTGGTTTCTTCCCTCCCAAGTGCATTGGGGGTGATACAGACTTCTTTTCATTAGCAGGAACAGCTTCCCATATCTGTTGCGATACTGAATGAGGAGATTGACTAACAGTTTTTCTTGATACTGAGTAAACTAAAATTTTATGAGCAAAATCTCGTAAAAATCAAAATGCAAATATGATATGATACAATACAAGAGTACAGATGTGAACATCACCACATATTGTTCAGTTAAAACCACATCCAACCTTAAATCAAAACCAAGCTAAGGGTAAAAGTAAGATAAATAGACCTTTGCATGAATAAACTTCTCCTTTAATTTACTGATATAGATAGAATCTCCAGGACTGGGTTTGCCAATAAAATGCAACTGTGATTTATCAGACTTGTACGAGCTTCACCAGCATACTTTTAAGCAACCAATAATAAAACCAACTGCAATTGACCAGTAGGTGATTCTTGAGATCAACCTGAAAGGTGTTTCTTGATTGCAATAATTCCTCCCAGACTGAGTTAGCAAAGGCATTCCCTAAAGATTGAAACAAACGACAGAAGGTTCCCACGCCTTGACATTAAATGTGAGGGATATTACCTGCAATAAAGAATAAGAGCTGCACAAAAGAATAGGCTATGCAAATATCATTACCAAAAAGAAAAAGAAGTTAATTATCATAACAGAAACGCTCCCCATCTTAATAGCACAACTTTATATATATATAGCTTGCTTAATTATATTGAAATTTTAAAAGGATTTAGAAACCTTTGGCCTTTATATGACATGCTTAAGTGATAATCTTGTTAATGTATAGTTAGTAAAGCACGCAGAGGGACATCCACCTAGCAACAATATTCACCCATACTGTCAATATATCTGAAGAACCATTGTATCTGCTCCCTATGGCTCTAGCATAGCTCTTAGTTTATAGTTATTTTCCACCTGACGTTAAGGGCATGATGCACTTGCATATGTAACCACAGCTCACAGTCACAGGTCAATACCATTTGGAGCACAAATAGTTAAAATTGAAGGGTTTACCTTTGAAATGTGCACACTGAGATTGCGATGAACACCCAATCTGGCTCTGGGGCACCGCAATCAGCACATTTATCATTTCCACGTACTCTTCGCAGGACATCGATTGTTTTTTCTGCATTGGATCTTCGTTGCTGTTGAATTCTCAATGACCGCTCATGATGTGCACCAGCAAGGCTCCTCTCACATGTAAATTCATCGACAGCAGAGTGGTCATAATCAGCACTTTCAAAGGAACTGCTCTCACTCGCAGACCACATGGGACTAGCTATAAGGCACTGTTAATTTAAAGGACAAATAATTATGGAAATGCTTATGAAAGTTACCCTGTCAGAAGCTTGGGAGCTGAGCAGTGAGGCAATAACTCCTGTTATTTTTTCAATCCAAACCATTTGATCCAGTGCACTCTCTGCCTGCACTGACAAGCATAAATAAACATTATGAAGGATCTATTGCTTAAAAATAACCCAGAATTACACACTAGTGCACTCCTGTCAATCAGAACGAATGATGATTTAGGCAGCATATATAGTATATTCAAGCAGTGCATCCTAAGTCATACCTGTAAAGTGTAGTTCTTTGTAGGCGAAATAATCCTAAAGCACTTCTTTATAGGTATTTCAAACCCACTATCAAATAAGATTCTTGTTTGACCTCTCTCTGGATTATTGTTGAGCTTGAGCATAAGTCAAGACCTGCAGAACAAGTAGTAATTAACATGAGTCAATAAAGGTCAAGCAACAAATGAAAATTTTCTAACAATTTTCCACCTGTGTGACCAGATAAAACTTTTAACTGATTTTATCCATTCTAGCATTTTTCCATTAAGTAACTAATACGATCATCAAGTCTAAAGCAACAAGCTCGCCATCCCCCAATTCGTAATTCTATCAACATTAATTTATTTCTACAAGCAACCAATAGTAACTCATCTAAACTCTATGAGGTCAGGTCATCACATAAACCTTCCTCATTCTACAAGTATTCCTAGAAGCCGATACTAACTCGTTATTTTGCCATGAACACAGTGGCATATTTAATTCCTCTCTTTTGTTTTCAACTTATATTGCTAAATTTTGGTTATAGAAAATCTGAAAAAGCAATGCACATCAAACCTGATTAATATTTGATGCAACAACTCATAGCCCTACAAGAAAAAAAATTAGAGGAGGAATTAGTTAATAGTATATATATACAAAGAACACTGAAGAAGAAGGCTATGTATGTACCTGCTTGAAGTAACGATCGCAGATGTGCATCCATTGTCCCACTGACGGCCTCTGAAAATTCAAACCTCCTTTTTGCTTTAACAGTAGAAAGAGCTGTCACCTAAACAGAAGATCTAGAGGGCAAACTATTTACTACCTACTGCTGCATCCAAAATAATTTTTGAATGGAACATTATTGATAATAATTTACTAGATTGAATCTAGCTTGCTCAAAGGCAGATCTTGCAGTATGAAGCTCCTGATATATATATATATGGCCTCTATTAGAAAATTACTGGATTGACAACTATGGATAAGAATGACATTCTGTTAGAGAAAAAAAAAAGTTTCAAAATACCTCCTCTAACAGAGCAGCTACATCAGTCTTTGCTGTGGATGCGTTTAATGGCTGTCAGCAAGAAACCTATTTCCAGAGGCTTCCTCAGGTGGTCATCCATTCCAGCCAACATCGTCTTATTACCTTCGTCTCCTGCTGTTAATGCTATAATGGGTATGCGAGTGTCATAAGATCTCTCTTCTACTCTTATCTGTCTTGTTGCTTCCTACCCATTCATTATCGGCATCTGTTACGATAGCAAACAAGAGGAAACAGGAAACAAGATTTAGCTGTCTGATATTTACTTCTTGATTACGATTGATTAAGTAATATCTAGTCCATGTCTATATATAACATAAAAGAAGTAGCAAGTCTTTTACTTCACAGTCCATTACAATATAATCATAAGGAGCCACAGGATATCCTCCGTGGTCTCTCCGGCGTTGTAGACCATTGCGGACTAGTTGTAGAGCTTGCTCTCCATTTTCACAAAGCTCAACGGATGCACCAAGTTTTGAAAGATGAGCCTTGGCCACGATTCGTGAGTCTCGATCATCTTCAGCAGCCAAGAATCTCGCCCAACTCAAGGGTTTGTCACTGATTTGGTTGCTATGCTTTTTTTCCTGTTTCTCTGAAGATCCAGCTGAACCTCTTCTAGCTTGATAATGGCCTGTTGTCTTGTGTTGTTTACTGCTACTTGAGCTGCCTTCTACTCTCATGCCCCCTTCTTGCAGCGAGTGTTGTTTACTGTCTAAATTAATTGCAGATGATGATCCAGGATCTTTAACAGCTTCTCTTCCTTGTTTTCTACTTGCTTTCTTGGATTTGGATGATGAAAGGGGACCCCCAAATTCTGGTAGAAATCTAATTACCTGGTCCGACCATGAAATGGTTTCAGCAAAATTTCATCGTTTCCATAATTCGGTCTATCCAACCAAACAACTTTGCAACAAGCGTGGTTAAGACCTCTTTTAAATTCATTTACAGCTCCATAGAGTTCTTCAAATGGTCCAGCTCTAGTATCAATCACAGGCAATATAAAGCTGGGAGTGTTGGGAATTTTTGAAGCAAGGAGCTAAAAGAAATTAGAAATGAAACCAACAAATTGCACACACTCACTTGCTTGAAGATGAAGATTTTTTTGCATTTTTTGAAAACATGGTATCAAAGCTTCATGGGTCTTAGGGCTTGTGAGGTTGGGATAAAAAAAAAAAAAAGAGAAAAAGAGATTTTAAACACTAGTGAGTTTATGAGTTCCAATGGCATCAAATAATTTTTCTGTGGAAGAAGTGTCCATGTTTTAAATGCAAGAAGAATTGTTGGAGAGAAGTGCTCCATAAATGGTGAGAAGTGCACCAAGAAGAATTTTTGGAGAGAAGTGCTCCATTGATGAAGTAGATGAGAAGTGCATCTACAAAGTTTGAAGATGAAGATTTTTTT
>CATIWO010429943.1:0-16144 GCA_949673435.1 Macaranga tanarius
ATTTAATTTTTTTTTCTCTTTCTATATTTGATAGGTATTCAAGTCTTAGAAAATAACTTCCCGTTCTTAGAATAGGAAGTTATTTTCCCATATTTTTAAGTTATTTTTAATTGACTAGCAACTTATTTTCTTTTGACTTAATTTTTTTGGTAACCCAAACATCAGAAAATAAGAAAAAATATTTTCAATAAGAATAATTTCCACAAATAAACGGAGCCTAAATATTTTTTTTAATATAAGAGATTTGCTAGAACCATGTCGAAAGGATTAAAGTATTGACGGAATGAAAACTGAGGGATAAAAAATTCGATTTTCAAACAAAAGGAAAAAGTGTGAATTAAGTCATATATGCCACTAACATATTTTAGGGTTTCAATACCCCCTTAATGTTTCAAAAACAAAGAGCATGAGCCCTCCCTTCATAACGACGCATGTATCCATTTGGTTTGGACATTAAATTATGTCCATGTGGCAGCTGGGACCTATATAATTCTGATGCTCCAGCTGACATGGCACCTTGGAGCCCACAAACTTGACATATAAGAAAAATCCCCAAATTTCAAAACTTAATTTAATTCCCTAAATAAAAACTTCACAGAAAAATGAAAAAGCCCTAAATTGAAGACACCAAAAATCCCTAAATTGAAAACCACTCGATATGCATTTCCCCTAAATTGCTATGTTTTTCGTTTATCCCACATCGTGAGATCGACATATATTTCCCAAAGCTAAAAATCCCCCAATTTACAGAAGCATTTTAGAATCGACTAAAAAATGATCTTTTGCATCTGCACGAAGTTACAAAGAAACTGGCACCAAATCGATAGAAGAATCTATTGCATGTTAAAGAAAAAGGAAGATTAAGTTACAGTGGGCTTCACATCAAAGGTAATGGTGGACCGTATTTGCATGTATTTTTTTAATTAGTTTCAATTAAAATATAGGGTTTTGATGTTGATGTATGTGAAAAATCTATTGTGTAGTTATAATGGTGGACCACTCTTGATTTTTTAAAAGTTATTGATGAAAAATATGAGGAAAAGTGTATGCACTATATTCATGTGGTCCTGCATGTGTTTGTTATTTATTACTAGTAGTGGACCAGTATGTTGATTCTATGAAAATATATTTTTTAGCCTCAAATATTTCACTTACTTTTCATTTTGCAACATAAATAATTTTGTTAATTTTGTCATTTTTGATTTTCAGCATAATGTCGCATCTTATGAACATCCATTTTAACTATGCTGTTAAATGGATTTTTCATCCTGACATTATGTATGTTGAAGGAGAGGTGGAAACCATTTATGATTTTGATCCAGATTATCTATATTACATTTGTAATAAAAAGAGGTACATTAAGTAGTTTGGGTATATATATGTGAGCTCTATTTTTGTGCTTGAACCTAGAAAGACTTTAAATAATGAACTATTATTAATAGATGATGATGATGGGATTATGAGGGTCTTAGGTTATATCAGGGAATACAATTGGGTAGATGATATTGAAATTTATGCTAATCATGATGTAGATGTACACATTTCCCCCATAAATTATTTAGCTATTGAAGGACCTCCAATTATGAACCAAGAACTTGAGTTAGGAACACAATGTAGTGTTAATTTTGCATTTTTTAGGAATGAATGTGAGGAAAATAAGACCTATGTTGAGGGTATAAGGGCTGAGGATAGTGGTTCTAATGAGAATGCTGAGGAAAGTGGTTGTGGTGAGCAAGTGAGTGATAATGGTGGGTCTGATAGTGATAGTGGGTTTAATAGTAAAAGTGAGCTAGATAGTTACACTGAAATTAATTTGACTAAGAGTGAAACTGAGAGTGATAATGATCAACTAAAAGAGAGGGTTAGATATGATGAAAATAATGGAGGGACCCATTTCATTCTAGGCATGACATTTACTAATGCTGAAGAGGCTAGAGCAGCTATTACAAAATATACTGTGGCTAGAGGTATAAAACTGAAACTTAACCCTAATGAACCATGCAGAATTAAGGCAAAATGTGTGACAAATGAGGGCTATAAATTCTTTGTTTATATCTCTAAAAATAGGGATAATCCTGGACTTACTGTTAAAATATTACAGCCTGAACATGATTACTTTAGGTTATTTGACAATCCTTTTGCCAATGCCACCTACTTAGTTGATTAGTTCAGAAAAAATCAATAAAAACCCTGAAACTAAAGTCAAGAATTTAATAAAAGATGCAAAGGAAGAACTCAGGTTGAATGTGTCAATACATAAATGCAAAAAAGTAAAAAAAAAAGTGTGATGTCAGAATTAGATGCTAGCTATAAAGTGCAATTTGGTTACTTGGCAGCATATGCAAATGCATTAAAAAGAACTAACCCTAGTACTACTGCTGAGATTGAGTTATGTAAAGAGAGTTTGAAAAAGGATAAAAGGGTTTTTTGATGAATGTTTATTTGTTTTGATGCCCTAAAAAAAGGCTATAAAGGTGGCTGCAGACCTTTAATAGGTCTTGATGGCTGCTTCTTGAAAGGAGTTTGCAAGGGTTAACTATTGACTACCATTGGATTAGATGGGATGGACCAGATGTACCCTACAACCTGGGTAGTAATTAATAAGGAAAATAAGGTCAATTGAAGGTGGTTTTTAGAATGGTTAAAAAGAGAGTTGGACCTGGAAAATGGGTTTATTTTAACAGTTACTTCTGATATGCAAAAGGTAAGAGTCTCATATATTTAACTTATATTTTTAATTTTTATTTGTTACATAAGTGTTAGTAACTAATGTAATGTAATTATTTTTTGCTGCTAGGGTCTTGTTGATGCTGTTAATACTGTGCTGCCCCACGCTGAACATAGGTGGTGTGCTAGGCATATCTACTCAAATTAGTCAAAAATAGCATGAAAGGGAATTCAAAAAATATTTTTGGATATGTGCTTGGAGCACATTTTCTGAGGAGCTCAAGGATAACTTAGAACAACTTGGAAAAATCAGTAAGAAAGCAGTTGAGAAAGCGGCTGAGGATCTATTAAAGTACCATCCACACAATTGGTGTAGGGCTTACTTTAGTAGCAGGTGCAAGTCATATATGATGGATAATAATATAGCTGAGAGCTGCAATGCATGGATAAAAGATACAAGATTTAAGCCTATTATAGGCATGCTGGACAATATTAGATTACAAGTTATAAATTGAATTGCAGAGAACATAGTTCAGACTTCAAAATGGGTGAATGATTAGAGTCCAACTTATATGGAGCTATTTCAAGAGTATAAAGAGAAGGCTTTAGGATGTGAGGTTGTTTTTAATGGTGATGTGGGGTTCAAAATAGGAGAGGGAGAAGACAAGCACACTATTTTTTTGGACAGAAAGTTGTGCCCTTGTAGAGTTTGGGAGCTGACTGACATCCCTTGCTCACATGCAATGTGTGCATTGGGGTATCTCAAAGTTGATCCAATCGATTACATTTTTGAATGGTATCATAAGAAGAAGTTTCAAGCAGCTTATCAGCATCCTTTACAGTTTATAGGAGGAAAGAAATTCATGAGATGCGATTATTTTGAACTAATTGAACCACCACCTATCACCAAATTAGTTAGACGACTAAGAAAAAAGAGAATCAGGACAGCTAATGAACCAAACACATATGCTGGAAAACTTTCAAAGAGAGGCCAAAAGCAAAAGTATGGTATTTATCATCAACAAAGGCATAATAGAGTCAGCTGCCCTAATAAGGGCAATCAAGTAATGTTCATGAAGAAAGTTTATATAATTTTAATTTTTAAATATTAATAATTTTATATTATATTGTAATTATTTGATTAGGCTCAAGGATCTCAAAATAATGTAACTAAGACACCAACTAACACAAGACATGGTGGAAGTAGAAATCAGACTCAGAATTCAAACCAAAGAGATAGAGTTCCAAATGTCAGAAGATCTCAAGGTAGCAATACAAGAAGAAATCATAAAAGAGGACATAGATGCCATGTTGATCGTAACTCAAAAAGAACCTCTTACAATGTAAGTGATGAATTTGATAAATTTTTTAGATGAATTTAATAATGGATTTGGTAACTGTCTGTTGTGAGTTGATTATATTGTGATTGGATGCTTATTTGAGTTGATCATGATCTGATTCGATGCTCATAATATTGGGAGTTGATCTTGTTCTGATTAGCAGCTTAGTCAGTATAGTGAAAGACTAATTACACCAGGTTCTCAGTATGTTGTTGATCCTAATACACAATTTACTATCCCAAATGAGAGAGAGTTAAGAAGAGAAAAAAGTCAGCTAGACCCCTCAAGCTTTACAAGGACAATCAGCTTCACTGGAGATGGAATTGAAGTGACTTATGCATCAAATCTACCCTTCACAACTCCTGGTTTACAATGGAATGGGGGTCCTTCAATCAGTTCAAAACAGTTACAAGAATAAAGGGAAAAGATGATAGGCAAGCGAAAGTAAAATGCTACAACAAACTAAAAGACATAATGGCAAATGAACTTTTTGTTTTTTAGGTGTAATTGATAGGAATATGAACTACAACTTTACTTTAACAGTTCACTATTAGTTCATTACTAGTTATTTGGCAGTTTAAGTCTTTTTGAAGTTCATTAGTCCTGCCATTTGAACTATAACTCTTATTTTATTTATATTAGTTCCATTGGAATTTCAAAACTTTTAACTATTTTTGTTAATGAAATTAGTAGTTCTATTTTGGTATTATATCTTCAAATCTTCCATTATATATAGCTTTTTTCATTGGAGTAAATGAACTACACAACCATTGCTAATTTTTTACTTTGCAAACTACACATTCAAATAAAAAGGAATATAACCATTGCCGATTTTTTACTTTGCAAACTACATTCAAATAAAAAGGAACACAACATATTTCCTATTAATTAACATAACATATTCATTCTATTAATAAGTTAAAAAATAGATTAGTATATTTTCTGCAATTCTAAGACAAATTCATTTTTCAATAGGAAGCCAAAATATCTGCTTAACCTAACACAAGTACATCACCTAATGCAACTACATATGCCCTAACTACTAAACAAAATAAAAATCAGTATAATCACAGAAATCACTGCAATAGCATATGCTATTTTCATATTTTTCCTAGTAAGATGCAATTTCAAATGCTTATTTTTATGAGCTTTCTTCAATTTCCTAAGCTCTAACTAAAGTTCAGCCACATCATTATCAAAATTCACTGTGTCCCATCTTCAACATATACAAATTCATATTTTCTTCAAGTAATTAATCTCTCTCGTCTTTTAATTCATTCAACACCTCATTAGCTCTCTTACTCATAGGTAAATTATGCCATTCAAAATAATTGTAGCTTGTTTTTTGCCCTCCATTCTTCTACAAATCAACCTAAACATTGCTTTCAAACAAGCACATTATATTATAATACATCAAATAAAGTTTTCAGAAATCACTTACTTTATAGTATCGACAACTATAAAACCTTCTTTCAGGATTTTTTTCGGTCCATGATGTCCAGCAAGGAGCTTTCATTCGACGACCTCCAATTTTACAGTAGCAGTACTTCGTTAGTCCCTCATACTCATATTCGATGCTACTGCCTCTTGAAGATTTTTTTGATGATGAAGAAGAAGAAGCCATCTTTAAGAGATTTTAATTTAGTTGTTCGAAATACAAGAATAACATTGGTTGTTCGTTGGTCCCTCAAAGTAATTTTAGGGATTTTAGGTTTAGGGGTTGTTTTGATTTCGAGATTTATTTTTTCAAATTTGGGGATTTCTCTTAAATTGGGTTAACATGTCAAGGTTGTGGGCTCCAAGGTGCCATGTCAGCTGGAGCATCAGAATTATATGGGTCCTAGTTACCATATGGACATAATTTAATGTCCAAACCAAATAGATACAGGCGCCGTTTTGAAGAGGGGCTTATGCTCTTTGTTTTTTAAACGTTAATGGGGTATTGAAACCTTAAAATACATTAATGGCATATATACATTTAGGGCAAAACTTTAAGGGGGTATTTGCACCTTTTACCTATTTTTGAGGATGAATAACATTGTTTCCTTAAGATTTGACCTAATTCACACTTTTTTCCCTCTTGTTTGAAAATTATTTTTTTTTATCCTTTAGTTTTCACTCCATCAATACTTCAATCCTTTCAATAGGGTTCTGGTGAATTTCTTATATTAAAAAATATTTAAGACTCTCTATTTTATAAAGAGATAATAGTTTAATCCCTCTATATTATGAAAACATTCAATTTAATCCTTCTATTTAAATAAAATTAAATATTTTAAATTGTTAATTTTAAATTTTTAAAAGTAACTATTTTTTCAACATTTACATATGATTCTATCAATATCTTATATTTCATATCAAATTATAATTTTAATGAATTCATTAATTGGCTTGATTTTCACTTTAAAAAACAAAGTTATTTTCATATTTTAGTGTTTAATTTCAACAATTGTAATTTTTTAAAGTTATTAAAAAAAGAAAAGTTAATTAAATTAAGTGGAAAAATTGAATATAAAATAAAATTAAGGGAAATTTATAATTTTATTTTTTATTGTATTTATAAGTGTTAAAAGTTTAATTGACATTGAAATTTTAAATTTAAAGTAATTAAAAATTTAAGGGACTAAATTGTTTTATAGTATTTAAATAGACGGATTAAATTATTTTATCTTTATAAAACAGAGGGACCTAAATATTTTTTATAATATAAGAGATTCACTAAAACCATATCGAAAGAATTAAAGTGTTTACAGAATGAAAACTGAGAGATAAAAAAATTTAATTTTCAAACTAAAGGGAAAAAGTGTGAATTATGTCAAATCTCAAGGAGAAAATGTAATTTGATCTATTTTTTTTATTGAACTTTTAAATTTTAAATTTTTATTTTAAATATATTTAGCTCTCATAATATATGAAACTAACATATTTTATAAATAAACACTGATATAAATAAAGACAACTTTATGTTTATTGGTATGAAATTTAATGTAGGAAGATGTTATACTTGAAGAAGAATATTTTTTTGGCTTTTTCTATTTTAGTTTATGACATTATTTTGAAATTTATTTTTAGCATTTTATGTGTTCAATATTATTTGAAATTAATCATTTATCCATAATAATATTGTGAGCTAAATAAAATTTAAAAAAAATAAATTTAGGAATTAAATAATTTTAAAATAAAAGTTCAATAGTATTATAGAAAAATAAAAATTGAAACATGTCAAAAATTAATCATGTAAACTTCATAAGTGAAACTATATATTCCACCAAACAAAAATGATAGAAGTTCTAGAAAGGTCCCAAAATTGACTAAATCTATATTAGGATTAGAAAATTCAATTAAATGGTTGTAAGCTATTAAAATTCAACATCAGCATCAACAAGGAAGGACCATCGGATTGCAATTCATGTCACAAAATGGATTATGATTCCTAAGCATATGTTAAGGAAGACTTTTGGTTGCCGGTAAGAAGTCAAAACAAATAATAATAATACATTCAATAGGGTCAATAGAAAAAAATAATTTTAATAAAAAGCACATTATGTAATAATTTGCTTTATAATTACTATTGATGAATTTTTATTTTTAAAAATAAGTATAAAATCTAGTTAATTAAATTTTATAATTTCATTTTGAATATCAAATAAGTTAACTTTAAATTTGAAAGACAATTAATAAAAAAAAATGAATTTATATCAATTTTTTAATTTTTATATTTTAAGCAGGTAATAACTACTTAACTGGCTCCCTCATTTTACGTATGGATGAATATAATATCTTTATTCAAAAAATTATAGACTTTTATTTTTTTAAAAAGCATTATTTTTCAAATTATTTATGTACCTTTTATCTCCTTATTTTTTTTAAAAAAAGCTAAGAATTGTTTATTAACATTAAATTTGAAAGAGTCAAAATTACATGGACACCCACAAAAATTAACACAACTTTGTATAGATATTAAATTAAGTAGGACTACATTGATAAAACCAAATTTTTATAAGGATGGAAACACAAATAAAAAAAATTATAAGGACCCTTTTTTTTAATTTCCAAAGTTGAGTGGGTCCCAACTCACTCAATCAGTCAATACCCTCCTTCGCCGTCAAATTTTTGTTGAAATTACATTGTTGTATAGAAAGGCGTTATGATTTAAATTGTGGTGCATAGAAGCCCAAACCATTTCTGCTCCAACTTGCACTTGAAAAGAAATAGCTGTCATTTGCCAAATACTAACGTCAAAATGATTCTATATGCCAATGATATTGTAAGTGCATAGTTATGAAAAGAAAAGGGCATTTCTTGATTAGAATATGCTGCAAATTCATGTGGAATCTGTCCCCCATTTGGAAACTGACCTAGCAATGTGCATCTTAGCACATTACATTCAACTCAAGTTGTTTTATCTTAAGTCTGTTCGTTTTACAAAAAAAAAAAAAAATAAGGGTGGGAATTGAAATCGGAATGGATGATTCCGATTCCGATTTTTAGTGTTTGTTTAGCTAAAATTAATCTAGGAATAGGAATGAGATCTCCCATCACTGGGAATCACCATTCCCCCTACATATCTAAGGAATGAATTCTCGTTCCTATAAAAATCAAGTCAAACCAACTATAAATCTGTCAAGTATTTAAAAATTGTCACATGTTATTAAAATTTATAATATGAAACATATACATTAATATAAAAATAATTACTATAATATTGAAATATTTTAATAAATATTTTTAATAAAATTAAAAAATATATTTTAGAAAATATTAATAAATAAATTAAAAATAATTTTTTTATGATAGATAATCATAATGCTAACTTTTAATGTATAAAAAATAATTGTAAAAATATTATATATATAGATAATTTTGATTTCAATTCCGATTTCGATTTCTTAGTAAACTTTGCACTTTGTTAAAATTTCCATTCCTTTTCCGATTAGCCTCCATTCCGATTCTGATTCCGGAGTATAAACCAAAAAACCCCTTAATTCATATATATTGTTTCAAGAGCACTTCAACCAGCATATATATATATATATATATATATATAACACATTTTGGAAACGTTTCTATTTTGAAAATATTAAAAGATGAATTAAAAAATTTCAAAGACTGCATATTTTAAGCTTGAAAAACATGTTTCTTTAGTTTTTCTTAAGTAAAAAATAAATAAATAAATAAATTTAAAAAGAATTCAATAACTTTCTAAACCAAACAAAACAACTTATAATTCAAGTATATATATATATATATACACATACATATATATATACTTGATAGAACACGTCAAGAATATTAAAAATATGAGCTAAGTGCAAAAAGCGGAAAAGTGATCTCATTTATAGCAATGCTTATTGTAGAAAATACAGTAATCTGATATAATTTTTATAAACTACTAGAACATCTATATATATAACTAATAATTTGATCCTCTTTTGCATGCATGTGATTCTTTTTGTGAGAAAATTTACATGGAATGAGATTGTGCTGCACAGGATTGGTCTGACCACAATGTCTTTCTAGATTAGATGCGTCGAAGGGAGGCCAACCTTTTCTCAAGATCCTCAACATCAGGAGATTCAGCACTGCATTGAATTAAAAATCATCAGTTTCACATCATGCCAACCTTTACTTATGCTTCAAAATGCATATTTATACCCTTCCCCCACCACTTTTAGAAATAAATGTACAACCAACCTTTTCCATGAAAACCACAAAGGAAGATTCTTGCAAACTCTGGGTGTACTAATAGCTAGATTTATGACACATATTTCAATTATTTTATACTTAACCAATAAAAATGTGACACAAGTATATGAGCCATAGATCTGGCCATTGGGTGTAATAGACATGGAACAGACAAAAATTCTCCCTCACTAACATTATAAATTTTTAGGAGCTATAGAATAGTTTATGAAGTCCACAATCTCTTAAACTTTCATGGTTTTGATATTCTTACATATAATTTTTAATAAAATAGATGCACATAGCAGCATCAGATGCTAGAAATAGTCAAAATTATGACTGACAAGTCAAACAATAGAAAATGCAACAAAGTCTACTTTTTTACCAAATGATGTTATGTGTTTCGTGTGCTAATGCAGAAATGATGTTCTTCCTCTTTCAATTCCTAGAAAAGGGGTTTCACCAAACACTTTCCAACTATCTAGTCACCACCCAACAAATTTTATTTAATGGACCTTACTTCAGCTATCTAGTCACCACCCAACAAATTTTATTTAATGGACCTTACTTCAAATTAAAGAGGTAGATACCTTTTAACAGCATTAGAAGCATTCTTTGATGCAATTCGGCCTTTTGGTGCTGAAGATAACTGTTAAGATATAAAATCATAATTATACAATTTTTCATTGTCGGAATCAAAAGAACATAAAATCATAAAAGATAGTCAAATTATTAATGAAATTACCTGAGATGCAATGTCGACCCCAATCTCATCAAGCACCTGCAATTAATTCATGTGAATCAGAGATACAACAGGACCAGCACAACAAAACTGAAAAGAAACATGAGGCTAACAATGCTTCACCTGGTTAGTAAGTTCCTCCGTTTCCTCCTCGGCCTCATCTTTGTCTAAAGTTTCATCAATGGCCTCTGACATCATCTCAATCTAGAAAAAGCCAAAGTAGAATATTATATGTCTCAACTCTCAAGTACATATATACTTGAATAAACTCAGCAGTTCAGTATGCAATACATCAAATCTGTCCAAGCATTGACAAATGACAATGGTAACTTGTGTTGACTTAATAAATAAAACAGGCCTTTTGATTTCAAGAAATGTATTATTAAAGCAAATGTGTAAGAGTACATAGAGAAGACACCGAGAGAATATGAAATGGTATAGAAAGAGCAAAAAGAAAAAAAATAAGTTACCGTCATGTCCATTTGTGCTGACTGCTTCTGGAATTCTTTTATTACTTTAGCTTGTTTTGCAGGAGCCATTTGCTGCAGCAGAAAGGATAGAAGGGTTAGCTGATAGTATTATTTAGTCAATGGTAAAAAAAAGTGCTTTAAACACACTTCAAGGAGCAGCATTTGAAAAAGAAGAACAACGAGCTCAATGAACAACATTATTCTGACAAACGTGGCATCCTGGGTGCAGTTTCTTCCTAGAGTAGAAATAGACATACATTAACACTCATCTAAAGACTATCAGTTTTTATGTTTTTCTACAACACTTCATCTGTCAATATGAGTAGCTCTGGAAACTGAAGCAAGAATGTGAAAATCTTGACAAAAATGCTGCTGCATTGGGCAAGGAATTGGTCCTTGGTCCTAGCTTATATATATCTTTTTTGAAGTAGCATTACATTTACCATTAACTTGTCTGCAGAGTTAATTAACTTTTCCTACATCCTACATCATATCTAGCATTTCTTTAGAGTGATCTGGACCAGGCAACTTAATTTTAGCAATATGAATTTTGATTGGCTGATCTACCTCATAAGCACAAGACAAATAACAAGAAAAACATTATATATCTAGCAAATTTGAAACCAAGACCTTGTTCATTGCCAACATTGCTTTAGTTGCGCCTTTCATCCCTGTAGAAATTGAAGTGCTGGCATACAGTGCCTGCAAACCAAGATACAAAGTCACAATTATACACTAACATAAACAACACTATTTCAGATCATCTTACCAATTAGATTTTGCTGAAGAAAAATGACCTGTGTATGAGTAGCTACACCTCTTATTTGGGCACGACTACCCTGTAAATTCGTTATTTGTTGCCGTAGCCGAACAAGTTGACGTGCTAAGATTTTAGTAGCAGCCTACACAAATGCATGCAAAGCAATGCGTTGAGAGTACATAAAAACACAAAGCAATGAGTTGAATATATGGTTACAAAAAAAAAAAAAAAAAATCTACAGCATCCACTTATTGACGGCAGTTTACTATTTTATGCCCCTTGAATAATGTTTGCATGATCATTGCATTTTAAACTCAAACCAATGTGTTCTGATATATCTACCATGACAAGTACTCGATTTGTTTATCCTTTGATCTCTACCTATATTTCACTAGTTGACATTATATACCAGCTAGTGTAAATGTATTCACTTGTGTTCTTTCAGCCACTTTTTAATAATGTACAATGTAAGATGAACTTGGACATGTGGAATGGTGGTTCAAAAGGTTTTTAACACCAGTGTTACATAAAAAAATTTCCATTTCATGGAATCCTATATATTATTTATTTTCCTTTTGTAAGCAAATTATATAGGTCATGTATGACTCAGCCTGGATATACCATAAAAGGGCATCACTTATTTCACATCATTTCAGTTGATAATTCAAATTGTAAGGCTCAAATGCATCATGTTTGACGGTCCATAAAGGTCATTCTCATGAGCACTTAAATGTCTAGCCAAGTGAGAGTATATTGGCTAAGATCTAATTCACCTCAAAAGCACATTGCAATGCACATGGTAAAAAAAAAAAAAAATCAAAAGTATCCACTTATTGACCGCAGTTTATTATTTTATGCTTCTTGAACAATGTTTGTATGATCGTTGTCACAAACCAATGTATTCTGACTTCTGATATATCTACCATGACAGTATTCAATTTGTTTGGCCTTTGATCTCTACCTATATTTTACAAGTTGACATTATACACCAGCTAGTGCAAATATAGCAACACGTATTCACCTGTATTCTTTCAGCCACTTCTTATAACTCTTAATGTAAAATAAACTTAGACATAAGGGATGGTGGTTCAAAAGTTATTTATTTAACACCACTGTTGCATAACAAATCTTTCTATTTCATGGAATCGT
Source organism: Macaranga tanarius (assembly GCA_949673435.1). Lineage (NCBI taxonomy): Eukaryota > Viridiplantae > Streptophyta > Magnoliopsida > Malpighiales > Euphorbiaceae > Macaranga > Macaranga tanarius. Next base: position 12,811 of record CATIWO010429943.1, read on the forward strand.
ATGAATTATTTATTTTCCTTTGGCAAGCAAATTACATAGGTCATATATGACTGAGCCTAGATAGACCATAAAAGGGTATCATTTATTTCACATCATTTCAGTAGGTAATGCAAATTGTAAGGCTCAAATGCATCATGTCTGGAAGCGCTTTGAGATCATTCACATGAACACTTACATGTCAACCACAGAATATAACAAGATAATTTCAGTGCATATTATGATTCTATGATTCTCAGCTGTGACAATGAGATGTGGCTTATTCAAGTTATTATCTGGATTTGCAGGGGTTATACGAAAAATGTGCAGCTTCTTAAACTGGACACAAAGTAGGTGTCCAATAAAACCAGAACTTTTTCCTAAATGTGGATACCTAGTTTGTGTGCTTACCATGAGAAGAAAAAAGCGGTGCCAATTAGAAAAGACAAATGGCCTAGTAGAAAAGATAACATGTAAGACATTAATATATGATTATATTCCTAAAATATAATTTCTACAGGGTTACAGCCTCAATTCATAGCCAACATGAAAAAATAAACTTGCCTCATTTCCAGTTTTAGCTGTTTGCTTGATCTCTGCCACTAATTTCTTTTCCTGAATCACATAAAAGTAAAATTAACAAAAATAATAGTTGAAGTAAAATATATCCAACAAATCCAGCGAAAGTAACTTACCTCCAGCTGAAGAGATGCAATTTCACGCTCAATACCTGTAGAAAAAAAGAACAAGGTTTGGAACAGGCTAAAATTTGTGTTAGATTTGTTTTTTTGCATAATACTATGTTTGTTGTTAAGGCTGGGTAAAAATGTGAAATATATTGCACATGCTATTGGTACAAACTCCCAGTTTTCCCTGCATTTCCTCCAGAAATCTGATCATCTAGCAACAGTTTAGAAGAGAAGTACAGTCTAAAAACATAATATGTTTTTTTCTGCTCTTCGAGTGTACATCCATGGCATGCCAAGTTTCAGAAACGATTCTATGTTTCAAGTACTTGTTTAATGATAAATCACTGAAATCTAATTTTTATGCTAGGTAATTAGCAAAAGGAGAAATGGACTCATAACCAAGAGGAAGAGAATTATAAATCTTAATCTTATACGATTGGAGCTGCATGCCATAAGGTTATACGTCGTAAATGAACACAAATGATTCTCTATGTTTCGAGTACCTGTCTAATGATAAATCATTGCAATCTATTTATTTATGCTCTATAATTGGGGAAAGAAGGAATTAACAAATGTTTGAGAGGAGGAGAACCATAACGCTAAACTTCATGCAACTGAAGCTGCATTATGAAAAACCATGTGCCCTAATGAACAGATAAAATTCTATGTACTGGCTCTGAATACTCTTTCAAGGTCTTTAAAATTTCTAAATCTCATCACAAGAATGCATCCACAAAAGTAATTCAGAAAATTAAGGTAATGGGTTGCATGTCTCAGAGTTTGAATGATTTCAAAATGTGCAAGCTGAATAATCATAGAATTGACATTTGTTGAGCTCCACTAGATATGAATTTCAAGGAGACATTAAAACTATTTGGGTTCAAACTTTCACACTGATATTTTTATTCACTTAAAGTAACAAGTTGCAAAAGCACAGAGCAAGCAGGCAATACATTTTCCCCTTTTAGAAACAATACACAAAATCTCAATTAAAAATTGACACAGACATACATACCTCTAGTGGCAACAGCCATTTCTCTCTTGCTGGCCCTGAGAGCATCTGTGAAAAGGCAACATTCATTCAATAATTCTGTTCTGATACATATAAAATCCAATGTACACAGCAGTCCACACACAACTTAAGCTGCAAAACTAGCAACACCAAGCAAAACTTTTCCTCCCATTTCGTTTTTTTATAAATACAGAGTAAAATAAAAAAGGAAAAATAAAGCCAAAACATTCAAAAAAAAAAAAAAGAATTGGGTTTCTCAAGAAACGGAAGCAAACCCAGAAAAACTTGTAAAAAAAATCTGAAAACCAATAATGTATATGATCTGAACAAGTGCAAAACTAGTTATGATACAGCAAAATCCCAATTATCGAAAAAATTGTAAAAAATGGTTCTAAAAGTAAGAAACAGCAGAGACAGAAAATTTGGTACCTTTAGGAGAACTTTTCTTCTTGAAGATGTTCATGGTGAGAGGTGAAAGCAGTGAAAAGAAGACGACCCACGTCGGCTGTTCCCTTGTATTGTGAAACCCACAAGCCACAACCCAAGTTCTGTATATGGCAACTAATAAAGAATTTTTTTTTTTAACAAACGAAATCAAAAGGAATTGGAATGGGAGTGGGAGTGGGAGTGTGCAGTGTGTGAGAGGTGTTGGTAGCTGTAGTGGTGCCTCGAGGAGCGTGCTTTATTATTTTTTTTTTTTCCGCTCACGCCCAACGGTAAGTACTACACGCTAGTCCAACTAGCCGTTACAAGTATCCTCATTTACTATATTGCCCTTTGTATAAAAAATAATTGCAAAAACAAACCAAACAAAATGGGATAAGGTGCCCTCAACTTCACCTCAAAGTTTACATTTGACCTTTATGTTTTTTTAGTCCCATTTGGACCTTAATTTGCTAAAATTTAGTTATATTGACCATTCTTTATAGAATTATTGTAATTAAATCCTAAAAATCAAATAACAGTTTAAATTTAACACTAATTAATAAAAATTAATTCCAATAACAATAAAAATTGGTGAAATTACTTTGAAAATATATATTTATGATGCTTTAATTTTTTTTAAGATTTTTAAATTAATAGAAAAATATTTTATAGTTTTTAAAAATTTTAGAAAAAGTAAGAAAATATTTTTATATACCTAAAGATTTTCAAAAAATTTAAAAATTTTAGGGTTATTTATAAAAAAATGTATGAATTTTGGCGCTTTTAGAAATTTAATCATGAACTTTTAATTTTGGTAATTTTATGCACAAACGTTTTTATTTTTGCAATTCTATGCACCGGTTAAAAAATCAGTGAAATCTTGATGACATGGCCACTGGAAAATCTGAGTCAGTCCACGTGGGCGCTACGTCAAAATGCATCTTTTTGATAATTTGCAAAACAATGCACAAACTTTGATAGTTTTTATAATTTTATCATGAACTATTAATTTTTTGGCAAATTGATACTCAAGTGTATGCATTTTGAATTAATATATATAAAATGATTATTTAAACAATGAGAGTTCAAAATTAAACTTTTTAATTAAAAATTATTATTTTTGTTAATTATTATTTTATTTCAATTGTTACATGCAAATTGATACTTATTTTATTACTTTGAGTTAAATTATTATTTATAAAATAATTTAAGTAGTTTAAATTTTAATTTT
>CATIWO010430022.1:0-17478 GCA_949673435.1 Macaranga tanarius
TTGTTTATCCCAAAATTCTGTGAATTTTGTTGCCTATTCCCTGAATTTGAGAATTGCAGGTTATAGAAGATTTTCGATTGGCATTCGTGCGCGAATCAACAATCGTTAATATTTATCCTTTGAAAGCTTCCGCTACGTCAACTTGCTTGCTACAGAAAATTAGCTTTTGATAAAAAAAAAATAGGCTTTTGAAAAGTGTTCTGCAATTTTCAGAGTCAACTTTCCTGAATTAGCCTAACACCAAGTTTTCATATTTGTCACATGTGAATTTTTTATCATTTTGGTGTAAGGTAGCCTTGATCTTTTAAAAAGTATTTTTGTCCATTCGAAAACACCTTTTACCAATTTAAAAATCGTTTATAATTTTTATGTAAAAGTTGGGAAACTAGAAAAATTCCAATTTTTCCACCAAAATATTTTTGTAATTTTTAAGTGTGTAGAGAAAAAATTTTTGGTGAACTAAAAATTACATTTTTATCATATAAAAGCATTTTGTATTTTTTGTATAAAAAAAAAAATTTACAAGGTAAGATTATTTCTTACTTCTACCCTTGATAAGAGATCTAAAATTACCAAAAAGTCCTACAATTCTCTACATGGGCTTTGAGGCTTTTTTTTTGGACTTTAACTTTGAGCTTTGCAATTTGTGGGCATGATCCACACACACATTTTCATTTTATTTTGATGGCCCTTTTTGAACATATCACTTATAAAATAATTAGTACCCATTTTTATCAAATATTGTTATCATAAAAAAAAAATTTGAGGTTGTAAACTTTAGTCAACAATCTCCCTCTTTTTTTATGATGACAAAACTTGATAAAAATTTAATTTCATAATAATTAAAATATTAAGTGATGCAATGAAAATGCGATGATATGTGCTATGTCATAAAAAAAAAAAAAAAAAGCTCCCTTAATTTATGCCCAAAAGAAATTTTCCCCCCCTTGAATTTTACCAATAATTTTGGACGGAAATTATACTATAAAGAAATCAAAATTTGAGCACGAATATATCAAGCTAATTTCTCTAGTCAAGCTAGTTTTATCATGATATTTACTGCAGATCAGAGCATAAAAAAAATAATGAAAATACTACAGTGTATCAAGGAATTATTCTATGAATCACAAACAAAAAGCCAAAATAAGAAGTTAAGGATAGAGTTCAATTAAGGTCATAATTAATCCAACAACAAACGAAATAAGCAAAAAAAAAAAAGGCAGAATCAAGCTAATAGCAAATGCAAATGCATCAACAACAAGAAAGAAGAGTTGATCCTACTACTACTACCCCTTTTTGTCATCAATCAAAAAATATAATAAAAAGGATAAAAGGGGGAAAGATAAAAGTAAACATAATCACAAAGTTCAGTTATAGATCATAATAAACAGGGCAGCAATAATAAAATACTTAAAGTTAATTGTTCATATTAAAAGGAAAGAAATTAAACTTCTTCAGGTTTATCCTCAAAGCCGATTTCTTATAGCTTCACATATTTGCATTAAAGAATCGAGCTGGATCGAGTAAGCCTTTTTGGTGGTGGAGGTGGCTTGGAGGGTGATGGTTTGAATAAGGTTAGTGGCTTGGAGGGCAGAAGCTGAGGTTCTAGTTTGGCAAGCTACTGCTGCTGCTCAGTTACAAGCACTATGTCAAGCTGATTTTTCTTGGTAGCACCCATCTCTTCTTTCGCCTGCTTTAGAAACTCATCAAATGCACCTCTATAATTTTTTATAAAGTTCTCAAACTATATAGTCACATTTTAAATCAACTTTTCTCGTTCTGCAATTAGGATAGGGGATTTTTTCACTTTGTCTTTCTTCATTTTTGGCATCTGACTTTTCTTTACTAGCAACTTCATTTTTCATAGAAAATTCATGTCTAGCTTATCAGTCACTTCCTTCACTACCTCAGTCACACTAATTTCTTCTTTTCTGGCATGATTTTACTTTGATCTAGTTTTTTAATTTGGATTATTGCTTTCTGTCTTTTCTTTTTCTTTTTCTTTGCTCTCCTTTTTTCATTGATTTGTACTGCTTTTAGAGCTAGACCCTTCAGGGACTAATTTCTTTTGTTTACTACTTTCAATCTCCCTTGCTTCATTAAAGTTAGTTTTAGCAGTTTCTTCTTTACTAAAGGCTAGTTTTTCTAAGTTATCTTCTTCACTACTCTTATCCACACTTTCACCTTTCTTATTTTCCATTTTGACTCTTTTAGTTTTCAAAATAAAGATTTTAGAGATCTTTTCAGAATTATTGATAGAAAAATTGACCTCATGTTCTAGCTCAACTTCTAAATACTCAAACAAAAGTGTCAATAATATGGCATAAAGCAGTCCCTTAGCTTTGGTTACACTAATCATGAAACCCATTATTAAGCAGTACAAATTGAACGTTTTCAACTTCATCAAATGCGACATTAAACAAAGTTCCAAACTACTCACATAATCAAAACTACCAGTGTTAGGAGCAATGAAATAGGTTATGAATTTGTGAATAATTCTAAGATTTATCCTTAGAGTGGCAGAACTTACATTTTCATTTTCTTCCATTTTTAGGTTACTAGTGACTTTGCTTTTAAAGTACTTTTCATTGTATTTTTCCACCTTTTCAAATCTACCTTCTTCGAGACCTTAGTTCCTTTGTTTGGGACCTTAAAGGCTTTGGCCAAATTATTGAGAGAGATAGTGTAGGCTTTCTCTTTGAGAATCATCTTGAATTTTTCTTCACTTACCACTTAAATGGACCCCATAAAATTATCTCATTAAATTTTCGTATATAACTACCTTTATCTTAACAAATTCATGCCACCACTGTTCTTCAAACCATTCCTTGAAAGAAAAGTCCTTTGACTTGAAATACAGCAAATTGATAAAATTTAGAAAGATGATTTTGTTGCTAGAAGTCTTCAACTCTACTCCTTTTACTTTTTTTTACATAATTTCTTTTTCAATTTTTTTTTCTTCTTTGTCAGCTTCACTGTCTTTTGCTTGCCATCTTTTGCTTCTTTTTTTTATTTTCTTCTTCAATCTATCAGAGTTGATTGAGCTCAATTTCTTCAATCTTTTGCCTATTTCAAAGCTTTTGGAAACCAGTGAGGTATTAGGGCAAGAGGAAAAGCGATGACAGAGTGGGTAGGTATGTAGCGACAACCAAAAAAAAGAAAGAGATGTGAGTTTTTTAAAAAAATTAAGTTGTTTTAATTTTAATATCAAGTAAAATAGGTCAAGAAAAAAATAGATTTTTAATTTGTAGAAGCCCAAGGACAATGGGTCTTTAGCCCAAAGTCTTAAAAGTATTATTTTCAAATTCTTTCTAAAAAGAGCAACTAAGTTAAGTAACTTTTTAGTGCATTAATATCTAGACCCATAAGCTTAACATTTTCAAATTCTTTCTAAAAAGAGAAACTAAGTTAAGTAGCTTTTAAGTTCATTAATATCTAGACCCATAAGCTTAACATTTTGGGTTATGTTAGTTTTTATCCAAACAAAAACATTATAATTCAGTGGACAAAAGAAGTTTTCTCAAAACGAAGTTCACATGACAAGATTGAAAAGAGAGGCAAATTTGACTTTTAAAGATGAATTTGCATATATATATGCCATGACATACTAATCAAGGCCAAAAAGAAATTTAATTTCAAGTTATATTTACATTTTAATTTCAGTTTCTAAATTATATAACTTAATCTTGAATATTGCATAATTTTCAAGAGGTCACAAAATAAAAAATAAAAAAAAATCAAAGAAATTAAATTGAATATGTTGATGTGCATGATGATGCAAGTATATCTAAAACTGCTACCTAATAAAAAGGCAACATGTGAAGTGAAAAATGAAAAAACATTTAAAGAAAATTCACAAAGGTTCTAAGTTCATTAATCCAAGTTTCCTTTTGATTTTGCAAAATTGATCTTCTCCTAAGGGTTTTGTGAAAATATCAGCAGGCTGATTTTCAATTGGAACAAAAACTAGTTCAATGTCCCCATTTTGAATATGATCTCTAATGAAGTGATGCCTAATTTCAATGTGCTTTGTTGTTGAGTACAAAATAGGACATTTTGTCAAATTTATGGCATTAGTATTATCACACAAAATTGGATGTGGTTGTATCTCAAGTTATAATCCTCCAATTCTTGTTTAATCCATAAAATTTAAGCCATACAACTTCCAATTGATATGTATTCAGCTTCAACAGTTGATAAAGCTACTAAAGTTTACTTTTTAATGAACTAGGAAACTAGAGCATTGCTAAGAAATTGGCATGTGGCTGATGTGCTTTTTCTATCAACTCTACTTCCTGTAAAATCAGTATCACTATATGGAATAAGATCAAATAATATATCTTTAGGATACTAAAGACCTAATTCTTGAGTTCCTACAAGATACCTCATGATCTTTTTAACAGCTTTCAAGCATGATTATTTAGGATTAGCTTGAAACTGTGTATATAAATTGACACTAAAATAAATATCAGGCCTACTTATAGAGAGATAGAGTAAAGAACTAATGATAACTCGATATACATTGCAATCAACATCTTTACCCTTCTCATCCTTTTCCAATTTAATGCTTGCACTCATGGGGATTGTACTAGCTTTAGCTTCAGATATTTTAAACTTTTTCAACAGCTTTCTGACATACTTGAACTAATTTATGGAAGCTCCATTTTCACATTGTTTTATATGCAAACCTAAAAAGAAATTTAGCTCTTCTATCATACTCATTTCAATCTCTCCTATCATCATATCAGCAAAGTCCTTACACATGCTTTCTTTAGTAGCACCAAAAACAATGTCAACCATATAGATTTGGACTATCAGAATATCATTAAGATGATTCTTGGTAAAAAGTGTTTTATCCACCTTTCTTCTTGTAAACCCCTTCTCTAATAAAAACTTACTTAGTCTCTCACACCAAGCCCTGGGTACTTGTTTGAGACCATACAAAGCTTTTGTCACTTATAGACATGATTAGGTTTGTCATAGTTTTTGAAACCATATGACTGATCTACATACACATCCTCATTTAAGTACCTATTGAGGAAAGTACTTTTCGCATCTATCTAATATAACTTAAAGTTCATGAGGCAAGCAAATGCACACAAGATTCTTATAGCTTCAAGTCTAACAACTGATGTAAAATTTTTATCAAAATTTATTCCTTCTTCTTGGTTGTAATCTTTAGCAATCAGCTTTGCTTTATTCCTTGTCACAATCCCATGTTCATGTAGCTTGTTTTTAAAAACCCATTTAATTTTAATCATTATTTGGTTCTTGGGCTTAGGAACTAATTTTCAGACACTATTTCTTTTAAACTAATTTAGCTCCTTCTGCATTACTAAAATCCAATTTGCATCATATTGAGCTTCATCTATAGCTTTGGGTTCTATCCTGGAGATATATGCCACATTTCTAATTATTTTTCTGAAAGCACTTGTTGTTGTGGAGGACTTGTCAAGAGATTGTCCTTTGAGTGATGTCTATGGTACCTCCATCCTTTGGTAGGTCATTATTGGAGTTCTACTAATTTTTTTTTATTTCATTAGGCTTAGAGTTTAGTACTGGGTCAAACTGATTTTTTAGGTTCTTCTCATTTTGATTTTCTTCAGCTCTATTAAGGCCTTAATCTTGAACATTCTCCCTTTCTTGAGTCTTTTCAATTTGTTCCTTTTACTCTTGCCTAGGATTTTCAGCACGTACCAAAAAGTCATCAATAAAATCTCCACTTGGTAGAGTTTGGTTAGTTTCTTTAAAAACCATATGAATTGACCCCTTAATACTAAGTGTTACTCTTATTAAAAATCCTATAAACTTTGTTATGTTCAGAATATCCAAGAAAAATTCCTTTATCTGGTTTTGCATTAAATTTAGTAAGTAGATTTTTCTTATTATTATGAGCGAAGCATTTACATCCAAAGACCTTAAAGTAACTTAGATTGGGTTTCTTGCCTTTCTAAAATTCATAAAGAATCTTTTTCAAAGAAGATCTTACTAAAGCTCAATTCAAAATATAAAATGTTGTGTTGATACCTTTAGCCCATAAGTATTTAGGCAAATTAGCTTCACTGAGCATCATTCAAGCCATTTCTTATAAGGTTCTATTTTTCCTTTCTATAATACTATTTTACTGGGGTGTCTTTGGAGCTGATAAGTTATGGGTTATTCAGAATTCATCATAAAATTTTTTAAGTAGCTTATTCTCAAACTCTTTTCTATGGCCACTTTAAAGAGTTGTAATGTTGTACCCTTTTTAATTTTGAAGCTTCTTGCACAAACTAGAAAACTTGTTAAATGCCTTATCATTATGAGTTAGGAAGAAGGTCCATGTGAATCTTAAATAATCATCAACAACAACTAGTGCATACGACTTCCTCCTAATATAGATGGTGAAACCAATCCGAACAAATCCAAATATAGTAATTCAAGAGGTTTGGTTGTTAAGACTAATCTTTTTTATTTGAAAGATAACCTTATTTGTTTGCCTAGTTGACAAGCACCATAAACACAGTCCTTTTTAAATTTTAGCTTGGGCAGACCTTTAACAAACTTATTTTTAGATAACTTAGAAATTAAATGCATACTTGAATGACTTAGTATTTTGTGCCAAATCCAACTATCATCATCTATAAAAGAAACACACAAATTACTAGCATGAGCTAATTTTTCAAAGTCAACCAAGTAAATATTTTCACTTCCATTGTTAACAAAAATAGTTTGATTATCATTCAAACTTTGGACTTCGTAATGAGTTGGTTCAAAGATGACTTTATTATTCCTACCACACAATTAACTCACACTCAAAAGATTGAACTTTAAACCAGTAACTAAAGATACCTCCTCAATTGATAGATTTGTGCCAATTATTCCTATTTTAATGATTTTAGCTTTGCTGTCATCTCCAAAGCTAATTGTTCCTCTATTTTGAATCTTCAATTTGGTGAACTTTGATCTATCACTCGTCATATACCTAGAGCAAGTACTGTCCATATACTGCTTTTTTTGTACATCCTTGTTCTTTAGGAAAACCTCATGTGTTGATTTTGTAAGTAGATCAGGTTTAACTTCTATATCAACTTAAGACTTGCAGATTTCTTTGTCTTCTTTTGCCATCAAGCAAAGATTTGTAACTTCTTCTCCATCTTGATCTTCTTCATTATCACTCTAGGTTATAACCATTAATTTTTTAAGCTTTTTCTTTTTGGTTTTCTTTTTAAGCTTAGGACAATGAGCTCTCAGATGTCCCAGTTTATTGCATTTGAAGCAAATAATCTCTGGGGTCTCCTTCTTGATTTGAGGCTCTAACTTTGGCTTGAATATTTTTCTCATGTTTTTCTGATAGGTCTTTCCACCTTTCTTGAATATTTTCTTGAATTTCCTTATAATTAGTGCCATTTCTTCATCTTCAAAGCTAGTTAAGTCATCAATGCTATATTCCATTTTCAAAGCAATATCTCATCTCTTTTTCTTTTCTGTTGAAGTGTCCTTAGACTTACTTTTCATCATCATCTTATGAGTGAGCAAGGATCCAATCAGCTGATCATAAGAATAGTTTCATAAATCTTTAGCTTCACACAGAACTATCACTTTAGTTTCCCATTTTTCAAGTACAGATTTGAGTACTTTCTTCATCATTTCTTCTTCACTCAGATTTCTTATAAGATTTTTCATTGCATTAACAATTTTAATGAATTAAGAGTTCATGGAGGAAATAGTTTTATATGGCCTCATAAAAAATAACTCATACTCTCTCCACAGCATATTAATTTTAGATTCCTTAACTTGGTTTATCCCTTCATAGTTCACTTCAACCTTGTCCTACACTTATTTGGCAGAGGTGCATGTTGAGATCCTGTTATACTCATTCACATAAAGAGCACAATGAATCATGTTAAGAGCTTTAGCATTTAGCTATACCATCTTTCAATAAGCTTATGAATATTCAGATTTAGGAAGTGGAACTGTTTTTCCATAAGCATTTTTCTTAGTTGGAATAAAAGGTCCATTAAGGATGATTTTCCAATAATCAATATCAACAACTTAAATAAAACTTTTCATTCTATTTTTTCAATAATCATAATTAGTTCCAGTGAAAAGAGGTGGTCTAGAAATAGAGTTTCCCTCAGGGAGTCTCGATGCACTAGGAACAACACTAGAGCTACTAGCCATATGGATCACTTTTAGCAAGATAGCCCTGCTTTGATACCAATTGTTAAGTTCTTAGACTGCTTAAAAGGGGGGAGAATTGAACTTAAAAAATTGATAGAAAACCAATTATGACTTGCAAATTTAAAATGTGAGTCTGGGATTTTAAATTTTGAATTAAGTTTATTAACTCATAAGAACAATGTCAATCTTAATTTTAATAAACAAAGTGAAAACAAAGAGTTAATTGAGCCACAAAAACACAAAGTAAATAAGAAAAAAGAAAAGGAGAGAAAAATAAACACAAGTAAATTTTTATAATGGTTTGGCACCTCTTGCCTACATTCATTCCTTAAGGAATTCTCCTTAAGATTTTTCACTATATAAAAGTCTCTTTTTATAGGCAAAAGATAAGCCAATTATAATCTTAGATCTATCTTTCCTAAGTTCTTATCCAAGCTGGTTTTCAATAGCTCCAACAATTAATTCCCTCTCTGGTTTTCCCAACAGCTCCAGTAATTGTAAACAACTCTAGCTTTGAATAGCTACAAAAACTAAGCATCCATTGCTTACTCAATAATGCCTTCTAAATTTTTTTACAACAAATTTAAGATGGTGTATGCCTCTTTCACTCAAATAAAAAAAATATAAGTAACCCTTTGGACATTATATAAAAGATAACTAACCAAGGAACCACAAGTGAAATCTCTCAAAAAAATCAATTTGCTCTTCACACATACACTTGAATAATTAGTAAAAGATGTTTATATATGCATAAAGTGTGCTGCCCTAGATACCAAATTATCTAAGGTATATTCTTATGATTCAAAAACATATAAAGATCAAACATATGAAGAAGCAACAAAGTCTTCTTTTGCTTGCTTGCTGTAGAAAATTAGCTTTTGAAAAATGCTCTGTAGTTTTTAAAGTCGGCTTCCTTGAATTAGCCTAACACTAAATTTCTACATTTGTTACATATGAATTCTTTTCCATTTTAGTGCAAGGTAGCCTTGATCTTTTAAAAAATATTTTTATCCATCTGAAAACACCTTTTGCCAATTTAAAGATGTTTGTAATTTTTGTGTAATAGTTGGTCAACCATAAAATTTTCAATTTTTCCACCAAAATATTTTTGTAATTTTTAAGTGTGTAAAAAAAAAATTTGGTAAACTAAAAATTACATTTTTGGCATTTAAAAGTATTTTGAATTTTTTGTATTAAAAAAATTGAGCTTCCAATATAAGATTATTTCTCACTTCTACCCTTGACAATAAATTTAAAATTACCAAAAAGTCCTATAATTCTCTACATGGGCTTTAAGGCTTTTTTTTTTAGGCTTCAACTTTGACCTTTGTAATTTGTGGACTTGATCCACATACATTTGCATTTTATTTTGATGGCTCTTTTGGCACAAATCACTTAAAAAATAATTATTATCCATTTTTATCAAATATTGTTATCATCAAAAAAATTAAAGTTGTAACCTTTAGTTAATAATTATCTTCTTCTTCAAATTTATCCCACCTAACTGACACTATTCCAACCACTACATCTCCACATTGAGTTCAAATTTTTAAACCCAATGGCCTCAAATTATTTATTGATTTAGATCCTAACATATCTTCATCTACTTCTTCTCTTTCTCCTGCACCACGACAAAACATCCATCTTATAACCTTACGACCTTCAACTCTTCAGAAAGCCAAATCCATCGTTCATTTATCCACCTTCCCTGTTCACCTAATGACCAAACCTACAAGCTTTACCTAAGCCAATAAATGTCCAGAATGGCAGCAAACAATAAAGAACGAGATGCAAGCTTTAGTCCGCAATCAGATTTGGGAACTTGTACCTCCACTATCAACTGATAATAATGTCATTGGCAATTATTGGATTTTTAAAATTAAATGCAATGCAAATGGCATTTTTGCACGGTACAAAGCACGCTTGGTGGAAAAAGGGCTACATTCAGGAGTACGAGTTTGATTACACTGAAACGTTTAGTCCTGTTGTGAAGCCTATGACTATTCGCACAGTTCTTTCGGTTGTAGTTTCTTGTGGTTGGCAGCTACATTAACTTGATGTTAGTAATGCATTTTTAAATGATGATTTTCTCGAAACTATTTACATGGTGCAACCACAGGGTATTTTTTGACAAAGCACATCCTCACCATATCTATAAGTTACAAAAATTTCTTTATGGCCTCAAACAGGCTCCACAGGCTTGGTTTTAATGTCTTAGCACATTTTTTATGCATTTTGGCTTTACTAATTCTCATGATGATTCGTCTCTTTTTTTATATCATAAGGATGGTTATACTTGTTTTCTGTTGTTATATATCGATGATGTTATCATTACAAGCAATAATGCACATTAGATTTAATCTTTCATTAATCAGCTGTCTCTTAAGAATTTTCACTATGCAACTTAGGTGTCTTACATTATTTTCTTGGCATGGAGGTTACCTTTACTCGTGCAGCTTATTGTTATCATATAAATCTTATCTATATAATATTCTTAAGTTTGTAGGCATGCAATAATGCAAACCTTGTTCCACTCCAATTGCCATAGGTTTACCTTTTTTTCGCTCTTAAGGCAACCTTTTATCAAGTTTAAATGCCACCAAATACCATAAATTATATTGTAGTCTTCAGTATGACACCCTTACTTGACTAGACATTTCATTTGTTATTAACAAACTATGTCAATTCATGCATCAACCCACTACACATCACTTCAAGGCATTAAAATGTCTCTTACGCTATAAAGCTTGCACTATATCTCATGATTTGTTCATCAATCAGTGTTCTCAAAATTCTTTGACAACCTTCAGTGATACAGATTTGGCAGGTTTCCCTAATGATTGGAAATCCACCAGTGGTTATCTGATCTTTCTCAGTCAAAATCTCATTGTATGGAACTCTTACAAATAGAAAATAGTGGCAAGATCCTAAAAAAAATTGGAATTGAAAGCTATTGCTAATGTTAGTGTTGAACTTAAATGGCTATTCAATTTACTTTTTTAACTTGGTGTTTATTTTTCCACACCAACCCACATATGGTGTGATAATGTCGGTGTTGTCTTCCTCTCTTCCAATCCAGTATTTTAAGCTCGTACTTGTTATATTAAGGTTAATTTCCATTTTGTTCATCGAGAAGTCTTGAATAAGGAACTTTTAGTTTTAATTATTACTTCCTCATATCAGCTTACCGATGTCCTTAACAAACCACTCTCCAAGTCCTTGTTTCATCACTTCAAAGACAAGCTTCAGTCACTTGCTCTTCCACCTACAGCTTGTGGGGGTGCATCAAAGGATAACAAATAACAATATTTTATTTTTCAAATAGTTTCACTTATAGATTATTTTGTTAATAATAGATAGTTATCTCTAATATTCAAATAGTTATTGTATATGTATAAAAGCCTTAATAGTGGTTAATGAAGTTAAGCCTTTATGATTCATTACTATTTTTGAGTTACATGCACTTAAGAAAAAGTGTTTAACACTTGCTAGTTTGGGGCATTGTTATAATGGCAATACATGCATATAGGTTCACACTTCACATATCGTAACTCATTCTGTTTATATTCATACATGTATCTCTTCTTTTGCATGGATGTCTACAAAGCCTAAAGTTCTATGGTGCTGTGTATCAAATGTGTTAAATTTATGGAATAAATTAAATAATTAAAAATTAGAGTGATGATATTAACTTAACATATGTATGTATGCATATATGCAGGTGATATCAATACATGTAATTTGAAGGGTAATTCGATCAAAGGATCAGTATAGCAAATATAAAAAGGGTGAAAATGTCATTAGCTTTTACTTATCAGCCAGTGAATACTGTGTAATACCATCAAATATAATAGTGAGAAAAACTGATCATGTACTCAGTTTACACTTGCTTTCGTAGCACTTTTTCTCATTAGCACATTTTTTTTATTGTTAAATTATCTAGAAAAATGTAATTTATACCGAATTCAAAGCGGATTCATAAAGATATAAATAAATTATATTTTTTTATGAGTCTTATAATATGTGAGTTGAAGTTCATAATAAATTGGTCCATGTAAAAATGTCTCAATTATTACATATATTAGCTAGTTTACATCCATGCATCATAACAATTAAGAAGAAATTAATTCTTTAGAAGGATCAGGTTTTATTTTAGGCAGGGCAGTTAGCTTTGATTCAATCTATTTTAATTTCTATACCTCTTCATTATGCTTCGATTTTTAAAATTTTAATGGGAGTGTTGAATCAAATCAATGAGTTGATTAGAGATTTTTTTGATCTGGAGGGTCTTCTAATAAGAAACAATGTAAAGTTAAATGGAAGCAAATCACATCTCCAAAGAAATTTGATGGTTTGGGTATCTTGGATAGGGGGTGCACAATCGGACTCTTTTGGTTAAGTAGTTGTGGAAGTTAATTAGAGATTTTTCTGATCTGGAAGTTGATTAAAGATTTTTCTGATATGAAGGGTCCTCTAATAAAGAGCAATGTAAAGTTAAATGGATGTGTCTCCAAAGAAATTCGACGGTTTGGGTATCTTGGATAGGGGGTTCACAATCGGACTCTTTTAGTTAAGTTGTTGTGGAAGTTATAAGATAAAGGTAACTCTCTTTGGGGTAGAGTTATTCACTATAAGTATTTAGTGAATCGTATTGATAAGGTTTTTATCTTTACTGTCAAGCATTTATTGGAGGGATATTTCTCAGAATATTTTTGCTAAATGATAGCTTTAATATGATTTTGCTTAATTTTTTTAATTTCGATGTGGGTGACAGTTAAACTGTGCTTTTTTGGCTTGATGAGTGGGCCACTAATGGATGCTTAAAGGATTTGTTTCCTTCACTCTTTTCTATATTGATGCATCCTTTCATATATGCCTCGGAGGGCGATTGGCTTTAGAGCTTCTCTTTGCATTGCTCTCTTAATGATGTTGAGTTGTAGGATTTGCAAGCTATGCTTTTAATTATTAATAGAGTCTGTCTTTCTATGGTCATAAATGATTCTGTGGTTTGGAAGCTTTCCTCTGGTAGAAGATTTACTGTGAGTAGTTTGTATAATGAAGTTATGCATAACATTACATCTTAAGATTAGCTGCTTGTTCCTGATGTTTGACTTAAATTAGCTCCAGCTAAAACTAAGCTTTTTATGTGGTTTGTGATACTTGATAGATTACTAACGAGAGATTAGTTATTCAATATAGGTTTATGCCCTATTGCAGCCAATATTTGTGCCTTTTATGGCCAATATATTTGTATATTGAATATGATGAAACCATTTCACCATATTAATTGGTGGAATGGGAAAGGGGACAAAAGTCAGAAACTTAAGCAAGATGTACTTATTTACACTCAAAATGTAACAAGAGGTCAATTTTCATCCAAGAAATCTGGCAGTTGCCTTATTATTTTGAAGTTATAGTTTGCTTTCTTTTTCTTTTCGTAGGATCACCCAATTTGGTGTTAAAATGGTGATTCTGATAACTATTTTTGTATTGATGAATTTAGTTTGTACCTTGGATGATAGCTTGAATTGCCATTTAGCCCAAATTTAAAATCAAATATAAAATGTAATAATTTGAAAATATATATTTATATGGTGGTATAAATATTATAATTTTAATTTTTACTAGAGCAGAGTAATCGAGTAATATACTACCTTCTAAAAAAAAGTGGTTAGGTAATATGAAATAATTGACTTATGAAAAAGTAAAAATGAAATTTAAAATATTAAAAAATTGAAATTAGATAATTTTTAAATTGAAAAAGTATAGATGCAAATTTTTGTATTGAAGAAAGAATCTAAAATATAATACAGAGTTTTATAACAATTTTATGCAATTTACCCATAAAATTTGTCCAAGTTAATACAAAGGTATTGTTTGCTGATCAATTATTATTTGAAATATTCTAGACTTACCATCTATATATGAAATATTTTAGACTTATCATCTATAATATATAAATTTTACATAATACAAAAGCGTACATGGCCAGTCCAAAGATACACTCTTTTATTGTTATTATTATTTAAAGACCATTCCGCCAGTGCAACTTGCGGAATGGGTTTTGATTTTTATTTTTAAAAATATTAGCACTATTCCGCTATTTAAAATGTAAAAAACTTTTATTCCCTAGCATTTTTGCCACTTGGTAAACTTTTCTTTTAATTATTTTTTTATTTTTCACTATAAATTGATAAAAAAAATTTAATCCACCATAAAAAGGGAAAAAATGGATTTGTAATACATGCATATTACTAGTACATACTTATGCTAAAATTATTTTATTTAATATGAATTATATTTTCGATATTTAAGTATATGAAATAATAAAATAAAGGGCAAAGGTGCATTTTCGCCCCTAATGTTTTGAGCGAGGAGCAAATAAGCCCTCGAACTTTTTATTTTGGCAAAAAAACTGAGGGTTCCTATAAAACTAAAGTATTTGGCCCCTCTCAAATGGCAACCTCCTATTCAAAATTCACCCCGTTAAAACTAAGTTGATATGGCAACCATGCAATGAAGAGTGGGACCCACACTTATTGCTGCTGCTTGTAACGTGAAGAAAGAAGCATCTCCCTCTTCTCTGGCCTCTGATTTCATCTTCGTCATCTCCCTTTTCTCTCCTCTCTTATTTCATCTTCCATTTCTTTTTTAGAAAAAAGAAACAACTAATAGCGAGCTCTTAGTCAAAAAGAATGGCATCATCGTCGTCATCAAATAGAAGCTACCGTAGGCGAAGCAACATCGAGCTAGATTACAAGGGAACTCCAAGGTACTGCCAATGTGGATCAAAAGCTCCCAGATGGACAACTTGGACCGATGACAATCCAGGTCGACAGTTCTACAGCTACCTTAATTATGAGGTTAGTTAGTGTCTGTGGTTCATGTTGTAAGCTAATGAAATTGAAATTGTGATTAAAATTTGATGGCTTTTTGTTTTAGGGTAATAGTTGTAGATTCTTTGGCATTATGAGGCAATTAATGATAGAGTTAGGGAAATAATAAATTAGCTAAAATTAGAGAACTGAATATTGTACGCTGAGAACAAAAATTTAAAGGCAATAAAGAATGGCATTCGAGGGTGCAAAGATGTTGATTTTGAAATTGTAGAATTATGGTCGGAGCTATGAAGATTGAAGAAATCAAGAATGCAAGAATGTCAGAATGCAAAAAAGAAGATGATTATTGTATAGTTTGTACTTATAATTTCCTGGTGTATTTTCTTGATGTTTGTTATGCTGGTTTAGTTATACAGGTTTAGTGAAGTGTAGCAACTAACAAATACATGTTAATCTTTTCTTCAAGTTAGCAATGAAATGAATATTATTAATGATGAATGAATTTATCTGACAATTATTGGTTTCATATGTGTTTTTACTGTATTTGTTTGATGCTAATATTCAATATGTAAATGAAACATTAGCAATCTGAAATGGACATCAGAATAAGCATTTAGATATAGCAAAAAAATACAAAGCTTTTTCATGATGCTGAATGCCTATATATTGATACGAATATTGTAAATTATTTGTTACAATTGATCCAAATTTTGTAACAAACAAAAAAAAGTGCAAAAAAAGATACAATTGAACTAAATTATGTATCCCAAAAAAGCAATGGCCTAATAGATTATATACTGAGACCAATTTATGTAACCTAAAAAACAATGTCCAAAAAATCCCTGTTGTTGTGCTATACCACCTATTAGCATAATCAATTAACCAAAAAACTATTGTATTCATAATGCAAAAACACATATCCATCCACATAGTTCTATAATCCTAGATTGTTTAATGCTGCATTTCTTATGTGCCTTCCAAGTTATTCTTTCACTTGTTTCTGTAGCTGCCTTGTTATAATTATTGGTCCTCCTTGCCAACTCAAGCTACGAGGCTGATATGGTAGATTAGTTACAAATGTAACTTGTGCTCCATCACTTTTAAATTTAATTTTCCTTATTACAGTGACAGCAGTTGGTTGTTTTTTTCTCATAAGTTCTCTTTCATTAAGAATTGGAAACCTAATTTCAGGATCTGATTAAAATGTCTCCTCTCTAATGCTAACACTTGAAGAAACTAATCTTTGTGATTCTTGTCCAGGTTATGATAGAAGATTTAAAAGGATGGTCATTGCAAGTACACATTGCTAAATACACAATAATCCATTTCATAAGAAATTGCACAAGAAAAGTACTCACATTGAAGGTTACAACTACTGTTCTTTCATCATGATGAAGACCATAACCACATTCCTTGTTCCTTGGATTTCTCACACATCTCCCACCTAAGCTTTTTGCAGTCTCTTCTTGCACAGCTTTTTGTTTACCTTTGCTTCTTCTTTCTTGTGTTATTGAATCTGGTTTGGAAACACTTTCAGTTTCAGCATTAGTGCTTGTATTAACATTTTCTTTAAATGCAACAGTTGTTGCTTAAGATGCAAGATCTTGTATTGGTACCTAAAATAAAAATCATAATCAATTATAGGATTAATGTAAACTAACAATTTTCAATTACACAGTAAATGAAAATAAACAGAACCTGATTAATATTATTTCTATAAGTCTGTCTGTTATGCCCTTCTTTTTGACATATCCCACATTGTTGTTTCATTCCTTTCCTTGGGATCTTTCCAGCCTTCTCTTCAGTATTGTTCCTCTCTGTTGAAGCACGTACTCTCTTCTTCTTTGGCCTACCAGGAAATTTAAGTACTAGTGGAGGTTCAATGGGGAGATAGTCATCCAACTTAAGAAACCTTGGACCAGGGACTGGAAGCAATGGC
This sequence comes from Macaranga tanarius, assembly GCA_949673435.1. NCBI lineage: Eukaryota > Viridiplantae > Streptophyta > Magnoliopsida > Malpighiales > Euphorbiaceae > Macaranga > Macaranga tanarius. The sequence continues at coordinate 16,942 of CATIWO010430022.1, forward strand.
TGCTGGTAAGTTTCTAAATAAGTGGATTTGTGATACCACTTTGATATCAGAGTCTCTGTTTCTATATTGGAGTGGTTCAAGGCACATATAGCATGAGAGCATGGGATTCTAGTCAGTTCCTATGCTCTATAGGTGCACAGCTGCTTGTCCAACAACACAGTGTGTTTGTCTTATCCTTCTCCTATTTCATATCCCATCACACCATTGAATACTATGTTACATCTAAAGCATTTTTCTTTTTAGTCCTAAAACACCCTTACACAAGCTGGACTCCATTCACTAATCTAATGGGCAGCCTTTTTTCTATTCTCTTTTATCATGTTCATAGCCTGCAATCTTATATCTTTAAGCATACTGATTATTGGCTTATGTCTAGCAGCAAGAATCCATGAATTGAAGGATTCAGTGAAGTTATTGTCAACCATAAAATATTTGCATCTTGAGCTAAAGTTAGCCCTACACCAATTATGAGGTGGATGAGAAACTAAACCTTCTACTACCTTTTTTGAAACCTCTCCTAATTTCTCCAAGTTGTCT
>CATIWO010430035.1:0-12902 GCA_949673435.1 Macaranga tanarius
CCAATCATTCCACCTCTAGTTCTTGCCATTTTCTGAAAATCAAAATCACAAATTTTAGAAATTCTCATCATCAATATTTATATACTTCTGAAATCATAGTTCATCACTTCAACATTGTTCAATATACTTAACATATAACACAATCTTTCTTAGTGTCTACAGAACCTCATAACCTTAAGCTCTGATACCAAACTTGTCACACCTCGTTCTCTAATTAACCATTAATAATCAATTATCTACAGTAACCATAGTCATCAAATTCTTATTACTCTTAATGAGCTTTAAAGGTTATATACAAATAATTAATGATACAATTGAAATCTGTACAAATTAAAACTTTTCATTCTTACATTGATACTTCGGCTTATAAACTAATCAAAGCCTTAATTGATATTTTTCTTAGAATTTCTATGTCATGGCATCATCAATTATCATATACAGCCATTCATAAATAATACACTAATTCATTATTAATAATCATAACCTCATATTATACTAAAATTTAACATGTTTATAAATACATCGTAGGCACCGTAGTGCAAATCATACATCCACAAAATAAATACATATATACATCACCAAAAGAATATAGAAATCAGAGTACTAGATGCTAATACAAATAATAGAAGGTACATCATCATTTGCCCTAGCATCTAACCCTCAAACATAAAACTCAGATCTCAGTCCGGTACAAGATGGTGGTGAAGGTACAGATATCAACAGCAGTATAGGTCCAGGCCTAACCCTCAGTAAAATAACTAGCCCACTGGCTCAAAGATCACTTTGGTGACACACTCGATAGGGTGTAGGAAATGGCTATAAGTAAAAAGCCCAAAATCTGATACATCTATAAGACTGCATCACACCCAAGTGAGGGTGACCTCGACATCCAGGGAGGTGGCATAAGTGACGTGAAAGATAGAATAAATGCTATCCTCATGCTCCTCACGCACGGATGAAACTCGTGCATCTGCTCCTATAGGTACCACTGTAACCTTAAATACTAACTCTGCATCCGGATCATGACATACCATATATTGCACCTGGGTCTCCTCGGGTGAAACCTCGTAAACCATAGATGCCCACTGTACTGCCATACTGCTAGGCTATCACTAATCTGTGAAAAATATTTTAAAATGGTGGCCAGCTCATCATCCCATATACATATACATATATACTCTCATATATCATTACATTTCCATTATCAGTTATTCACAAGGATTTAGTCCCTTTGTCTGAGACTTCCTAATTTACAGTAATTTGGGTGTATTTTATTCGATAATACAAATCAATCGATAATTAATCAGAATTATCAAAACTAAAGAATTTAATCTCGTTTCTCAAGGTTCTAAGGTTCTCGAACATCATTATACGATTTGGTTCGTCGATGCACCTTAAACAAGCGTAAATGGTCATAACGGACACGTTACTGTTCACAGAGGCGCGAGCACAGTGCAGGGGCGCCGACTTCCCATGCAGAGGTGCTGACTACGCGTCGTAGAGGCACTGGTCACCAATGGAGGTGCTGATTCTCGAGCGGAGGCGCCGCCCTCTCACCATTTTGGAGACGTCCCGACTTCCCATCGCGAAGACGCCGTCATCACGGGCGAAGGCGCCGCCCAACATCGCGGAGATGCCATCCACGAGTGTGGAGGCGCTGCCCACCATGGCAAAGGCGCCGCCTCTAGGGTGAGGCACCACCCTCTAGCCATCTCGGTCAGTTTCGACAGCAGCAACTAAATTGATAAAAACTCAATTTTACATAAATTTAGGCATGCCAGAAGTTCATTTAACAACTTTAAACTAAAGATACATGCATAAACAACTCATAAACACCCAAAGCAAGTCTAAATCTATAAATTTATGCATCAAATACCCAAAATTCCAGAATTGAAGCTTATTAAAAATAAAACACAAAAAACTTCAATTAAATCCACCACTCACAATTTTCTCCAGCCGAATTTGTTCTAGCTTGATGGATTCGAGTTCCTCTTCAAATTTCAGACCAATTTCTCTCTTCTTTTGCTTCTGATCTCTACTTTTTCTTCTTCCCTCTCTTCTTCATCTTCCTCCCATACCTTCCACTATTCCTCCCAACCACTCTCCTTCTTCTTCCTTTGGCCCCTCATCTTTTCTTTATTCCTTCTGAACTCCAAACACTTCCAATTGTTACACTTTAGTCCTTTCTTTCCTTTCAATTACATCCTTAAACCTTATTCAATATAATCAAATTTTTTGTCATATTTAATATTCTCATTATTATCTTATCTCCAGATAATAAAATCTCTTATCAAAATATCAACTTAATTACAAAATAACAAACTCCAAATCATCAAATTTAATTAACTCAAGTAATAACAATCTTAATTGTTATAAATAAACAGTAATCCGATTCTGGGATACGGATGTTACAAATACAATTTACCAATTTATTCCTACTAGTATTGGTGGGCTATATTAACGAACAAAGGGTCAATTTACCTCCTGAACTTGTATCGAATGTATAAATAAGTCAAATTTAAACTTTTTCAACAAATAAGGATAATACTTTTATTTAAAGGTCCAATTAACCTCTCAATATTACAGTCAATTCCTTATTTTTTTAACAGATTAACAAAAGACCCCTACACATTTATAGATTACTACCTAATATTTTAAATAGTTAACAAATTAGTTCATATTTTAGAAAAAAATTAATTTTAAAATTCCTAAAATTAAATTATATTCAAAATATAATTTGTTTATGGCTTATAAAATTTAAAAACTTAATCATATATTATATTAATATATCAATTTAGTTATTCACCCATAATTCATTTTAAAATATTAATTTTTATTTATTTATAAATTAATTTTATTTATTAAAATTATACATGACACTTAAATCTATCTATAGTTTGGAAATATAAATACACAATTTAATATGCATAAATAATAATAATAATAATAATAATAATAATAATAATAATAATAATAATAATAATAATTGTCGGGTCCGTGCCCAAATAATTAATATTATATTTGAGTAGGACTAAATTGTATAGAAAATAAGTTTGATTGAAGGACTTAATTGAAAATAATTAAGTTCGAGGACTAAAGCGCAATTTGGCATTGACCACCCAAATCAGCGAATGAAAGGATTTAAAAAACATGATGATGATGGCTGATGTGTTGGTTGTAAAGGAAGGGAGAGGTGATTCACCCATCCTCTACAACGAGTGAGGGAGGAGGCTCTCTAGTCCATAGGCAAAAGAAAAGAAAACGAAAGCAAAAAGAAGAAAAGGAAAAGAAAAGAGTGAAGTGAGTAGCTGAAGAACGAAGTTATTTTCTATCACTCTGTAGGCAACATAGAAAGTTGAAAGGAGAAGAAGGAATCTACGACGTTGGTGAGTGGACTTTTCTCTTCAAAACCCTTCATTTTTTTTGCTAATTTGCCGTTTTGGTTGATGTTTTGATTAGTTGATTGAATTTGGAACTCGTTCGATTCTTGTCTATATTCAAATTTTTGAACGTTGTACAGGATGAAGGGGCGACGCCTCTGTGCATAGAGGCGGTGCCTCATCCCCTTAAAGGCCTAGAGGCGATGCCTCTGAGGCACAGAGGTGGCACCTCTGTAGGTTAAGGGTAGTGCCTCTATAAGCCTTAAAAGCAATACCTCTGTAATTTAAAGTACTAGGCTGGCGCCTCTGATGAGATTAAGGCGACGCCTCAGTCTGATTTGGAGGGAAAAATGTTTCTAAAATGAATTTAAAAGGCACTGGATTACCAAGAATAATTTTAGTGTATTCTGCTTGACTAAGATATTGATTTACTTGAGCAATGTGTTTATCGAACAATATGAGTAATTGGATAATAAAAGGTTGCAGTAAGATTATGCCCAAGGTATGGCAGGGTTCAATGAGAGTTTCTCAATGAGATGTAAAACTATGTTCGAGACACAGCGACTCATATTATTTCTTGCATCCGGGATACAATGATATAAAACTTTTGAAAGCCTTTGGGGCTACTTTGTGTGATTTACGATAATAGAATGCATACCTGGCTCGAACTTTCAATGTGCTGATTGGTACCACCACATTAACAGCAACCTAGTTATATATTGTTGAAATGAATCAAATGTGATTTGTTATATATATTTGAATATGCCTATGGCTTGACTTTTTGGTATACAATTATGTATAACTAACCTTACTCTAATTTATTTAACCATTTGTAACGATTGGTTTAAAATTAACTTTATTAAAATTTGAGATGTTTAGCTATTTAGCTACCGGAGTATATTGTCTAGTCTACTCACTGAGTGTTTCATGTGAAAATACTCACCACTCCCTTTTGTAAAATTATTTTTTTTTCAGTCTAGCCACCTTGTATATATTTGTATAGTGTATAGATGGTCATACACTAGGTCGCGCAGACCTTGGATGTATAGGAAGATAAGACGGAGATCGTCTACTACATCTGTTATGATGCAAATGAGGAACTATCTTTTCAGGTTTCCATTAAGCCTATAGCGATAGAGTACTGATCCCATACGCAGAGGATCGAGTTTTTAGATGGATACCTGACGACCATTGTAGTGTGCCATGAGACAGCATATAATCCGACATGGGTGCTGATGGGGAGGGGTATCATAATTTTTAGTATTAGAGCCTAGGTTTTGAAAGTTTAGATTATAAAGATAGGAACATTGTTAATTTTGAAAACCTAGACAGTGGAAATGGTATTATTAATGACTTTTGAAGCTTAGGCCATAAAAATTTGAGATTTGGAAAATGGATAGCGATGATTGATGATATGGTATTTGATGATTTATGAGTAGTGAATGAATTAATCTTAAATTGCAGGAAGATAAGTGATGGCAAGAACTAGGGGAGGTGGTTTAGGTGCTCGAGGTAGACCGAGAGGCCGAGGTAGGGGCCAAGGTGCCCAGGCAGGTGGAATGGATATATTAGAAAGGGTAGAGAATACAAATAGAAGTTACCATGGAATAGATCCCCATCAGAAGCCACTGTTGGCAATGAAAGGAGTGATGGGTGTGAACACAGTTGTAAGCGGCGGAGTTCAGTGTCCGCCTAAGTGTTTGGCAACTACAGCACTGTGCGGGCTCAGGACCTACTAGGAATACAACTTGGACCTTTTGACGGGCTTTGGTTGGAGAATGGAGTCATCACCTGGGTGAAATCCGGGAACATTTTTACAGCAAATAGATCCCACAGAAGAATCCCAACAGCTGTCCTCAAAGATTGGGTCTGAAAACTAGTTATGGGCTTTTAGTGGCCCACCCGACCTTGCGATCGGCCTCCGTTTATGTTTTATATTTTATTATTTAATTATTCCTTTAATTACATACAAATGGCTATTTTAATTCAAATAATTTTTAAATTTTACAATTTAGTCCAAGTTTATTTATTAAGTCCATTTTCATGCAATTTGGTCCTTAGTCCATATATTCATACACCATTCCACAATTCACAATAAAACAACAAATAAAAATAAAAATATGCAAAGAAATGGAGGGAGGAGAAATGAATTACAACCCGATTATCACACAATATAAAAATAACAATCACTAAAATTGAAATCTAAAATAAAATATATGGTAAAAATCCATTAATTGTTCCAATCTGCAATTGATTTCAAATTAGATCACCAAAGAAAAATCTTATGAAAACATTAAAGTTAGTACATAATAAAAATAATCAATAATTAAATTCTAGCTAGATGCATATTAAAAAAAATAATTAAAGTTGAATCTAAAATTAATTAAAATATTTTACAATATCAAATAACCTAATTAAATTAACAAATAATTATTTAACTAAAATTTAAATCACGTATGCCTAGTTAATAAAATCACCAAGAAAACACAATAAAATATTAAACAAAATAAACAAGCCAAAAATAATTAATTATCAAATAGAGAATAAACAAATAAATAGATAAATAAACAAACAAAAAGAAACAAATAAAACAAGTAATAAATAAATAAAGCAAAGACAAATAAAATATTAAAATACCAAATAAAATTAAAAAGAAGGAAAATATTAAAAAGAAAAAAATAAAGTAAAGTAAAACAAGAAAATAAATTATAAAATAAAACAAAAAAATAAAAAATAAATAAGGTAACGTGCATGGCATGGCAATAGTGCCATACACATTGCCAAAATAAAAAAAATGGTTGATGGGCCATCTGCCCATCAACTTTTTGAAAGAAAATTGAAATGAAGAGGCGTGCGCCTTTATTCTTTGCTCCACAGAGGTGCATGCCTTTGTAAAGTTGGGTCGTGAGCCTCTATGCAGAGGCACGTGACTCTACGCAGAGGTGCACGGCCTCTGATTTTCTGTAGAAATTTATTTTTATGAAATTTAAGTTATAAATGCACCGAATTTTCAATAAAAAAAATACTAGAGTCACGAATTAATACAGACTTATCAGAAAACTCACTAAAACACACTAAAAATAAAAGAAAAATAACTACGTAATAATTATCAAAAATTATGAAAACTAGAGTATAAGAAAAAAGAAAAATTTACTGTGAAGCTTGGATTGAAAGTAGTTTAGCATTCAGATTAATTCTAAAATACCCTTCTTGCCTCAGGAATCCCGAATTCAGACTTTCTTGTTTGATTTTTGGTTCTGGTTTTGGTTTTTTATGTTTTTTTTTCTTCATTTCATTTCTTTTTTTTTCTTCTGCCCCAAAATCCCCTCCCTCTCTACAGAAGCTCTCCCTTTTATCCCTCAAATTCTTCCTGCAATCTCTCCTTCAATCTCTCCTTCAATCCTTCCTTCAATCTCTCCACCTATTTTCAAAGGTGTTAGAGAAGTAGTTTAGAAATGTCAAAGAAGTGGCGTCTTTCTTCTACAGAGGCGCACGCCCTTTGTTTTGAAGAGGCGTGCACATCTGCTTTTTTTTAGGCTTATGGGCTGAGTCCATATGTTTTGGGCTTGGTCCAGGTGTCATTTTCATCATTGGGCTTTTATCTCGTGGGCCGGGCCAAAACCATATGTCCATAGTTTACCTTCTGCTTTTCAAAAATTAAAATACAGGTGATGTAATGAAATTTATGAAAAAGCACATACAACCATTATAACAATTTATGAAATGCAGAAATATAGACAATAAAAAAAGATTCCAATCTTCGGGATAAGACAAAGAATTCTAATTTCATTCTGTGAACCTTGATGTTCAAAATCAAGAGAATTTAAATCGAATAGGCAGTCTCGTGCTGTCAGCCTTGATGTTCAAAATCAAGAGGTTAGAGACTTGCTGCTAGAGTTTCCGTCTGTCATCCTCGGAGTTTACTATCCGAGAGGATATTTTAAACCATTTTCGTCAATCTTGATGTTCAAAATCAAGAGGAAAATAAATTCAAACCGTCAACCTTGATGTTCAAAATTAAGAAATTTTTTTAAAAAATATTTCAAGCCATCAGCCTTGATGTTCAAAATTAAGAGGCCCTTTTTTTTGGAAAATATTTCAAGTCATCTGCCTTGATGTTTAAAATCAAGAGGTTTCTTCAATCATAGAAAACAATAATTATCATTTCAAGATAAGAGCTTTATAACCACTTCGGGTGCTAGACAAAAACGAATGAAAATAAATGAGTTGATCCATATAGCCACTTCAGGTGTCAGGCAAAAATAAGTAAAATGAACCGTATAGCCACTTCGGGCATCAGGTAAAAACAGACGAAAACAAACCGTGTAGCCACTTTAGGCATCAGGCGGAAAATAAGTGAAACTAGCCATATAGCCACTTCAAGCATCAGGCAAAAAATAAGTAAATGAGTCGTATAGCCAGTTCGAGTGTCAAGTGAAAAATGAGTAACATGAGCTATATAGCTACCTCAGGCGTTAGGCGAAAACAAATGAAATGAGCCGTATAGCCACTTTAGGCATCAGGCAAAGACAAGTGAAAGAGCCGTATAGCCACTTCGGGCATCAGACAAAAAATACTTAAAACGAGTCGTATAGCCACTAAGGGCATTAGGCGAAATCAACAAAGATGAGCCATATAGCCACTTTGGACGTCAGGCAGAAAATAAAAAAAAAGAGTCATATAGCCACTTCGGGCGTAAGGCAAAATGAAATGAAATGAGCCATATAACTGCTTCAGGTGTCAGGCGAAAAACATTTAAAACAAGCCATATAGCCACTTTGGGTGTTAGGCAGAAAATAAAAGAAGAGAGCCATATAGCCACTTTAGGCATCAGGCGAAAATAGAAGAAAAGAGTCGTATAGCCACTTTGGACATAAGGTAAAATGAAATGAAATGAGCCATATAACCACTTCGGGTGTCAAACGAAAAGCATTTCCTGAAAAAGAACTTTTTAAATTAGCTGTCAACCTTTGTAAAACATGTCTTACAAACAACTAAGCTGATGCATGTATGATTGTACTACTCAAGAACTTGTGAAAATAATTTTAACAAACACAACTTCGTGTGATGCATGCATGTATGGGATTCAAAAGTAAGTTTTACAACAATAAGTGACTAGTCAAACACCTCTTCCATTTAGAGCTTATCTTAGGAGATTGGTTTCATCTTCTATTATAGAAGCCAAATCTGAGAACTGAGTCTATCACTGACTACCATTGAGACCAGAATTATTAGAAATAAAAACTGAGACCCTCCTATAGTTAGACTGAGACGATGATATAATAAATATCTCTTAGCCTGATTGCGGTCTAAGATTGCATGATTGTTGTAAAACTGTCATGAGTATGCTTGATGTGAAAGAGACACTCCATCTGCCCCCCAGTAAGATTCTGTTATTCTCAAAAGCTCACATGATTGCCCCCTAGCTTGAAATTGTAACCAATTTTATTTTTATATTTTCTCTTTTGCCTAGGCCGCCCTCTTTCTAGGGGTTTTCAAACCTAGCTGAGTCTTTTCATTTTTCACTATTTTTAATCTTCCCTCTTTTGCCTAGATTGCTCCCTTTCTGAGAGTTTTTAATCTAGCTGAGTGGTTACAAAATTATATTGATGATTAACCATTGTCGGTCGGCCTGACTGCCTGACATCCATATTGTTGTGATGTGCTCGTTACTCACTGCTTGTTGACTTGATACTCATGTGACTGACTGTTTGATATATGTGTTGCAACTTTAGCTATTAATTCTCTAGATTTGCTGCTGATCTATGTCTGACAGTTTGTGTGCTAATATCACATCAATTAAGCCCATTTTACACGATTGCTCATTTGTTACAACTGTGCACACTATATTATACTTATTATTAACCAGCCTGTTGTAGATTTTTTGGTCAATTATTTTTTTAGCTCATAAGGATTTTAGAAGGTTGGTGAAGATGGGTGTTAGAAGAAAATTTTATTTTGATTTAGGCGAAGATGAAAAATTTTTAATGGTTTCACAAGGATTGACTTTCTCAAAAATTAGTGGCATTCGGGATTCTTCCTTCCTTATTTCTCCTTCTTCCTCTTCTTATTCCTCTTCTCTTTTCCTTTTTCTCTTTTCTTTTTTTTCTCTTTTTTTCATGATTTTTCTATTTTCAGTGGGGTCAAAGAGAAGCAAAAAGTTTGATACCCAAAGAGAAATTGAAAGTTGATCCTGACATTTAACTACTTTTATTCACTGGGGTTTCTTTTTCTTATTATTTCACTTTCTTTATCTCTCTCTCATTCAAACATAACATAAGGTGCACAATTATAACAAATTCATAATCATTTAATTTGAGTAGTCTAATGTTTATTAGCATACAAATGGAAAAGTTACAGCAAATATTATTCTGTTACAGCCATAGGAGACACCTACAGTTATTCATGTATGTCCAGCTTCAAGTTACCCTAAATTTGCACACCAAAGTGGTACGATTCCTCAAAGTTCCTGATGCCCATGTTCTTTAACATATCAGCGATGGGTGGAATATAGGCTTCTGCAACTATGAGTAGTTGATCTGACTCTACTAGTTTATGCTTTATCTGAGCCAACTTTCGCTTCCATCTAGTCAGGAAGTCGATGAAGGATTCATCAGGCTCCTGCCTTGTATTCTTCAATTCTTGGAGGGAGACTTCAAACTGAGAATTCAGCCTATATTACTTGATAAAGGCTGAACAAAGCTCCTTCCATCTCTGTTGAACATATGCATCTAAGGTATAGTACTACTTAACATCAGCTCCTATCAATGACATCGAAAACTACTTAATGATTTATGCTTTAGTCAGTCTGGTGGGCTTCATGAAGGTGACATACTATCGAAGGTGCGGGTGGGGGTCATCTATCCCATCATACTTCTTAATGTCAGGAAATCTGTATTTCGAGGGCAGTGGTTCATCTTCTTTCAGATCCAGGTCGGTGAAATCATAGTAGAACCCACACTTCTTCATCGCAGCTTGCAGCTGATCCATCTACCTTTTCATATTTTTCTCCCATTTGGGTTCAGCTAAATTCTTTGCTACTTTCAGTTTTTCTTTATGTGATTCAGTAACTATGGTTCTCATTTTAGAGTCTTCGTCATTCATGGGCCTCTTCCCAAACATTTCACTAATCACCTCTGTGCATATCTATCTCATATCATCCCTATGTTCCTTCAGAATTTCTTGCCTGAGGGATTCTAAATTGTAATTGGAGGGTCCCGACATTCTGTTTCCTGTGATATGTTCTCAATTTACTAAGTGGATTCTTGATATTAGCTGATCAAATCTCCCTTGACTTGCTTCCAAATAGTAGAGACCTTTGACTGTAAAAGATGAATTTAAAAAATATAAATGACTGACATGCATGCATGAAATGTAGATGATTTTTTTATTTTTTTTTTATGCACACAAATAACAAACACACATAAGTCTCAATAACGCAGCCTTCCAACCTTATTCCTTCTACACACGTGTTCAAGGCTAGTCTCTTACTTAGGATTTTTAGTTTGGATTTTAATTATCAATAGGAGATAATAAAACCGACATATATATGGGATCTTGAGATGGAACAAATAATTAGTATATCTCTTCCATAAAACCAAAGACCAACATAACGGGCCATAGTAGAAGAACAAAAGCCCAATCTAAAATGGATCATCATTATTGGACTTGAACTTTATGAATGAGACTACTATATGGTAACAGAACATATGCATTAGAGGGAAAACTTAAGGATAGTTGCTAGGGCACTATATGAGCTGAGTCTCGGGTAAGGTTAAAGGCTCCCACAGTCTTTTATATACTCTCTTTCCATCTCCCCACTCAAGGGTCCAAAAGACTTACTTAATTGTACTGCACTGTGAGTGACAATAGCTATATACTCCACCACCAGGTTTAAGTATATTATATGTAGCAAAGCAACAACCATTGTCGGGTTATTCAGGACTGTGTGAATAGTATGTGAAAATAGTATAGTGAATGCAAATGCAGAAGAAATATTTAAACAATTAAAAATAATAAATCACAAAACACTAGAATCAGTTTCTCTATCCCCAGTGGAGTCGCCACTATAGGTGGCGGGGTTCAGCACGCACTTGATGTGTACAAATCTGTAAACGTACAGAATCGTATTAAGTAGTAATAAAGATATCGTCCCATAGAGATTATAAATTAAATATTGAAATACTAACTATGTTCGTTTGTTTAGACACCGAAATAGAGTTTAGATTCTTTAAAAACTAAAACTAAAATAAACTAAAGTAAAATTCAAATTCAAACAAATATTAAAAGTTAGGGTTCTTATTCTCAATTAGACCATTTCATAAGATTGATTAACCAACTAGGTCTACACTATTTCTAATTCATTTTGAAATGATCTTAGAAACCATAGATTTTTCTCTCAGATAAACCTATAATTAATTAGAAATTAATTAACACTAAGTTTTTTGGCTCTCACTAACCTAATGCCTTTTAAATCCAATTTTAAATCACAACCTTTAATCATTATTAATCCACTTAACTGTCTCTTAACTAATTCAGTCATTAATAGGTCATTGCCTAATCCTACTGAACCTATCTCTCGATTAAGCCCTATAGTATTAATTCAATATTAGGGTGATCAGTCCTAAAATGACATTAAGCACAACAACAACCAATGAATTAGAACTAGCAACCTAACATTAATCATAATAAGCATATGGTCAATTCAGAATAAGAACCCTAAAAAGATTCTAGCCACTCATTTAAAAAATAAAAAATAAATAATGGAGAAATGAAAATAATTCTGAACATAATGAATAAATAAAAGAGTGATACAAGAAAAATTCCCCTTCCAAATGATGTAAGGAAGCCTTGCTCTTCTAACTTCAAGCCAAGTATCTTCTCTACTATGAACTAAAAATAAACTGTAAATGTATTCTGAAAAGAAATGAAATTCCAGCCACCACAATGAAAAATAAGAACATAACAAAATCAAAGAACAACCCTAAATAAAAAATAGATGGTTTTATTTAAAGGACCTAGTTTCCTAGTGAGAAAGGTCATTTAAAATCTCCCAAACTCTGTCTAATTATAAGCTTAAAAGATGAGCTTCTATCTATCCAAACTCCAGCTTAAAATTCACTTCTGATTGGCTGTCATATTATCATACACGGGTGCACAATAATTTGACATGCCCATGCCTCAAAATAACTCTAATTTTCTTATAATCAGGCATGGTCGTGCGCACAGGCGTGTGCTCTGTAACTTGCTCTTCTTCAATTCAGGCATGGGCAAGTGCATGGGCATGTGCTCTGATGTGAGGATAACCTTCCAATCTCATCTCCAATCCTATCTTATCTTCATTTGTTATCTCCATCTTCTCCCAAATGCATCATCCTAAAGCCAAAAACTAAACAAAAATTATCTATTTAATATAAAAGCACCTAAATTAAAATAAAATAATAAAACTAACTAAATAACTAAATACTAACGAAACATGCATTTCTAAACTTAATATGCAATAAAATAAAGTACTTAAAATAT